>JANKOD010000192.1:1430577-1448883 GCA_026284645.1 Erythroxylum acuminatum
CAATTAGACATATAGTATATAAATAATATTTACTTTATTTTCATCCTATCGTATTAATTATCCATTATTAGCAATTAATTATGTTAATGATATTTGATTAATATTTTCAAAGTTTCATTCTATCTTGACCAAGAATTTACCGAGTCAATATTAATTAAGAATAACAGAAGATTCATCTTGAGCATTTATGGTAAAAAAAAAATATTGATCATTCAATCACCTCTATATAATTCACGTTATATTTAATGATTATCGATTAAGTCATATTTGACAAAAATATGTTATATGTAATATTAAAACACAAAAAATATGTTACATTTATAATCAATCTCGTAGATTAAAGTAAAAAAAAAGTAAAAAAAAATATGTGAGCACTTACTAGATAACAAGTTCTCTAAATTGAATCATACAAGGATTTTATTTAAAAAGTTACATACAACATCATTATAAAGTAAAACTAATTTTTTGAACTAAATTGTTAAAATTTTAAATGCTTGATCACTCAATTGAAATATTTTAAAACTTCGATTCTAAATTGAAAATATTTAAAAGATTAATACTTTCAAATATGTTAACACTTAAAACTAGACTATTAAAATTTCAAATATTGGTTATTCAATTAAAAATATCAACCGATCTAACTATTCAACAAATAAGTAGCAGTTTTATTTATCAATATGTATAATCTTGGACCCTTAATAATGATTTTCCTTTAGAGTTCAAACACTTAATCGACCCACTTATTTCTATTTTTTCAATGTTAATTACTACGATTAGAATTATGGTTCTTTTTTATAGTGACAATTACATGGCTTATGATCAAAGCTACTTGAAATTTTTTGCCTATATGATTTTTTTTAATATTGCAACGTTGGGATTAGTTAGTAGTTCGAATTTGATACAAATTTATATTTGTTAAGAATTGGTTGGAATGTGTTCTTATCTATTAATAAGGTTTTAGTTTACACGACTTATTGCATCAAATGCTTGTCAAAAAGCATTTGTAACTAATCGTGTAGGAGACTTTGGTTTATTAGTAGGAATTTTAGGTCTTTATTGAATAACGAGTAGTTTCAAATTTAAGAATTTGTTCGCAATTTTAAATAACTTGATTGCTAATAATAAGGTAAATTATTTATTTGTTATTTTGTGTGTCGTTCTATTATTTTCAGGCGCAATTGCTAAATCAGCCCAACTCTCTTTTCATGTATGATTACCGGATGTCATGGAATTAAAAAAACTTTAAATTGAAAATTTTGAATAAGTTACCCTTAATAATAATATAAGAATGATAATGGGCTAGCTTGAGGCTCGATCGAGCCCGAGCCCAAGTCCAACTCGGTCTGATCTTAATTTTTCTAATTTTAACCATATAAAATAACTTTATTTTTAATAAAATAATGTCATTTTTCTTGTAAAAATTAGGCCTTAAATTAGGTTAGATATAGGCAACTTGAATCTGAGTTCTACCCGAACCAGATGGTCCAGTACAAGGATCGATCAACTCAAATATGACCTGTAAACTTCACTTCAGGCGTGTCAGCCCAAGCCGGCCCAGTTGGCATCTCTTTGAAACAACGAAATAAACAAGTGTAGAAGAAAAAAAGAGTGCAAGTGAACGAGTCTTCCTGAAGCAAAAGTCGTCCTTTCTTATATTGCCGAAAAACCAAAAAACAAGTCTTTCTGTTTCTGTCTCTGTCTCTCTCTCTCTCTCATTTCGACCTAAGGAATAACTTACTCACCGCTTCTCTCTTCATTTTTTATCTTTATCGTGTGTTTATGTATAATTGTAGATCGGATTTTGATTTCTCTTTACTCACTCTTTCCATTTCAAACTCAGTCAAGATTCAGTCCATTTAGTAGATTGATATAAAGAGATATGTGATAGAGATCAGTGGGTTTGATGGGAAATTGCTTAATTGTTTAATGCGTGTTGTTTGGGTGGAAAGAATCGTGTGGAAACAGTGTTTGCTTGTGTTGGAGAACTAATGGCTTTGTGTTTAGCGTGATTAAGAATTACATCAGGGATCTTTTTGGGTAAATGGGGGAAATGGCGACTCATAGCTGGAGAGAGGGCATGTCGTCTGATAATATAAAGGGATTAGTATTAGCTCTGTCTTCAAGCGTGTTTATAGGTGCCAGCTTCATTGTCAAGAAAAAGGGCTTGAAAAAGGCTGGTGCTTCCGGCATTAGGGCTGGTACTCTTCTTCACATTTTCTAAGTTTTGAGGGACTTCAATCTTCACTGTTTGTTTGCTTGGCTTATTAATTCATGCGGAAAATCAGACGATTCGCTCAAATTTGGATGTGGGTTTCAATTTGCAGGAAGTGGAGGCTATTCTTACTTATATGAACCACTTTGGTGGGTGGGCATGATCACAAGTAAGTATTTTTACCATATATATTCAGTTAGCTTTTCTTTGTCTGTTCTTCTATGTACCGAAATTCGTCCTCAGGTTTTGATTTATTTGTCACCTGGGCAATCTTAATTTCATCCATCACATCATATTCTGGAAAATTCTCTCAGATTCTCCTTATCTTCTAAACTAATTATCTGTGCACTGAAAACACTTATTTTGTATCTGAGAATTATGGCTTTGGAGTGTAATGAAAAAAATGAATGATTCGGGTCCTAATATTGAGCAAATTACTATTGTGATCCTTAGCAGCAACATGTGCATGATTTTGTTCTAATACACATTGTCATTTCACCAGTGATCGTCGGCGAAGTTGCTAATTTTGCAGCCTATGCATTTGCACCAGCTATATTGGTCACTCCTCTTGGTGCTCTCAGCATTATTATCAGGCATGATTGGTTATTGGTCTGTCTTATGGTTATGGTGCTGGTGTCCAGCTCTGACCATTTCGTTTTTCTACAGTGCCGTACTAGCACATATTATTTTGCGGGAGAAGCTACATATTTTTGGCATTCTTGGTTGTGCTCTTTGTGTTGTGGGTTCTACAACAATAGTTTTGCATGCTCCTCAAGAACGTCAGATTGAATCTGTGAGAGAAGTTTGGGATCTTGCTACAGAACCTGGTATTATATTTTTGTTTTAGCCTCTTTGATCTATGATGTTTATTCTTTTCCTTTGTGTACTTTTCCCAGCAAAGGGAATTGTTAGGAAGCTGGCTGACGATATGTTATTTTATATCTTTTCTTTTGTTCTAGCTTTTCTGTTTTATGCAGCTTTGGTCATAACAGCTGCATTTGTTCTTATATTCCACTTCATCCCTGACTATGGCCAGACGCATATAATGGTTTATATTGGAGTCTGCTCTCTTGTGGGGTCTTTGTCGGTATGTATATGATATAAATGGTTACTTCTTCAGTTCTTTATCCCTCAGTTAATGCTTCCTCTTTTGTGGATAATTTGTAACTTGTACTTTGACAGGTAATGAGTGTTAAAGCACTTGGGATTGCATTGAAATTAACATTGTCTGGGATGAATCAGCTTATATATCCGCAAACATGGGCCTTCACTTTAGTTGTAATTACTTGTGTGCTTACCCAAATGAATTACTTAAACAAGGTAACAAATTTACATCCTTTTTTGTTGCCTTGGCTTTTTTTTGTTAGGTTCTATTCCTTTGTAATTAGCTTATCTGTTACATTTTTTTTTTCTGGGTCATGTTTGAGAAAAATTGATGGCTGTATCAATTCTTAATTTATCTTTCACTTTTGGCTAATTGGATTTGCTAACTCTCTCTCTTCAATGATCGTAGTATAATGCAATGTGCACACTATCATGTTTCTGTAAGTGTATGGTTGTTGTCTTTGTTAATTTTTGAGGTGGCTTCACATTCTTTCCATAACATAATACCTGTTGTGGAAGCAATTTGCCTCTTTTTTCAATTATGCAAATATGACATGAGCTATTTGAGTTGATTGCCTAAAGAACAAAACAAATATTTGTACTAAATCCAGTAATTTGGGAAAGTATTAGTTTTTATGTTACTGCTAGGAATCTGATGTATTTGCATGTATCCTTGCATTACATGACCATGGGAGATAGAGAGAAATATGCAGGTGAAGTTGTCAACACGTTAATGTCCTTGGTTTTGATGGACATTCTATTGGTCTTTGTTCTTTCTTACGAATTGAAAACGAGGGCATGATCTCATTTGTAACTGTTAGGAGCTTCAGCTTCTTCCTCGAGTTTCTCTAAGATTATAAGTATCAGCGTTCTTCTCCCACCTTTAGTTAAATCAATCAACTGTGTGAAGCTTTCCATCTTTGATTGTTTGATCCTATAGTCTTGATTGTGTTAATTTGGTTTTTCACTTTTGCACTGCAGGCACTTGATACTTTCAATACAGCTGTTGTGTCACCCATATACTATGTGATGTTTACTTCACTAACCATTTTGGCTAGTGTAATAATGTTCAAGGTATATTATCTGCAACTCTGTTAGTTTTCTTTAGAGTACATGATCGTATAACTTTTGAGGAGATTTGAGTGCACTTGGGGAAGGATCGATCCAGAGTGTTGACCTTTGGAATTGTACTTATTTCTGTCATGAATCTTGTTTATGCTGATTGGTAACTAAATGCTTAATTCTCCTGTTCTATTCTATATTTTGCCTCTTCTGTGTTGGTGTAGTAGTAGACAGTTCTCAGAATGTTGTGTGGGTGAAAATGTTTCAAAAAATAGAAGGATACCAGTCTACTATTGCGTTTTTGGTTTACTAAGTTGACCTTTAATAATTGTAGGCGCACTTGCACTTACTTTTATTATCCAGAACGATCATAAATCAGTTTCAGGTGTTCTTACACCTAGCTCTGTTTTCCATCCTGACCATTTATCAGTTTGAGGGGCTTCCACACCTCTAGCTTGGTGCAAGATTTAGTACCAAATCTAAGAATCATAGTATTTTTCTAACAACTAAACTTTTTGACTATAGGTTCTTTGAGCAATTCATGTCTTAAATTCTGTTTTGCATTCTTTCCTGATTTCTTGAGATATGAAATCTTGCATTGGCTCTCTTGTAATTGGCTCAGGGGTACCGTGCAGTGTTTATAGCTGGATTGTCTTGCTATCTTTTCTGTTATTATGCCTATAATTTGATATTGTTGATCCATATTGCATAGTTAAACTGTTCATAGTTGAATTTATTGTAACAGGATTGGGATCGGCAGAGTCCAACTCAAATTGTCACAGAAATGTGTGGCTTTGTTACTATCCTTTCAGGAACTTTTCTTCTTCACAAGACAAAGGATATGGCTGAAGGCATGCTCTTGAACTTTTGTTGTTATTGAGTCTTTACTATGAATATGTTCTGTTAACCCCATATCCTCCCCTTCTATCTCTCTGTCCCCTTTTTTAGAAACTATTTACCTTCGTAGCTAGACGTTGATTGTTAATATTTATTTGGAGTCTGAACTTCAGATTAATATTTTGTAATGATCTGCAGGTTCAATGACCTTACCCATAAGGCTTTCTAAGCATTCAGAGGAGGATGGCTTTGGTCCTGAAGGCATCCCTCTAAGGCGACAGGAGTCATTGAGACCCCAAAATTGATATATTCTTCTGAAATTTTGACAAACTATGGACTTGATGCAACTTTGGGGAGAGGACGAGCTTATGTTGATCTGTATTTTACTGGTCTCTACTAGGATATTGTAAGACAAAGGAAGGTGAGGTTATGTCTACTGCCTTACTTTTTGGCTTCAGAATGAGCCTAGCTTTCAGCCATTCCTCTGTATACAATCTCCCCTGTTCAAATGAAAGGAATCTGCCAATGTAATTTTGAGCATAGGTAATTCCAATTGTATCTTTGTTTCATTTCTCAAGAATGCAAATTGGATTTACTCGGTGAAATGTAACACGAGAAGCTTAGCGGATACTGTTATCGGTTCTCGATTTGAGTGCTTTGTTGCGTTTATTTTACCGGACGGAAAAATGCTGCTTAGTGAATGGCTTGATCAAGAAATTCTCAGATGGATTTTGGTCAAGGAACTTTGATATAGTGATATGCGTTTCAATTGTCTAAACATTGATTCCGATGCTTGTTTGTAAGATTTCAGAATTACACAAATGATTTTGCTTGTTCAACAACCAAGTTAAAGCTTGGAAGGGACTTCACAAGCAGGTGTCGGCTAATTTATGGGATGGTATTTGTACTCATAATTAGGGATATCTCCAAGTAAGACACTAAGCTTAAAAGGCTTTTATTTATTTCAAGAGATCAAATATATAAGTAGAATGTTAAAGACACGGAAAGAAGAAGTAAAATCACTTTTCTGAATTAGATTTACAATATGAACTATGAAGCATCTACACACCTGAAATTTGAAAATTGATGCTGAATAATCAATTTACTGGATATCTAAATAGCCAACACATAATAACTCTGCTTTTGTATTTCCTCTGCTGTATTATCCAAATTTCAATTACCATTACACTACAGATAAAGCTCAACCTGTACAAACGTATTCTGCAATTTATATTTATTGGAGGATAGTGATTCCAAGAGCATAAAGAATATTTAGAGAAGCTGGACAGCAGCAATGGCTGGAATTTTCTCTCGTAGTTTCTGGGTAACAGCAACTCGAACAGTCATTACGCCAGCTGCTGGGCCTGTGATTCTGATTTTCACTATTGGCTCTTCGATTGCCACTAATTCAAGTGATCCTCCAGCTGCCCCAACAAGGTATGGCCTAATTTCTTCAAGTACCTGTAGAAATCGATGAGAGCCGTGTTGTTAAACTATCATTCAAGTCAAGAATACTGTTAAATTCTGCATAAATAAAAAATATGATTGTGAAGATGCATGCATGTGAAAGACCGGATAGTATCACTTTGTTTCAACCCCAAGGTCTGTATTGTGGATTGTCCATTAAGAGAATCGAAGAGCTTCCAGAGGTCTAAGGATTATAGTAAAATGTTGCCTACATCATAATGCTAAGCCAGCTCAACAGCCTGAATCTTAAACCATATGCCAAATATAGTCAAAACAAGCCTATTGGTGCCTTTTCAACATTACCCTGAAATTTTAGTATAGTATCTCCAAAAGAGGATATAGGATTAGTCATTAGAAATTTCTGCAACAAGTGTCTCAAGTATATATGAAAGTCCGGCATCAAAACTATAGAGACCTAAGAGACACCATGTGTCAAGAAACTTATTTAGCGTGCCTTTGTCAAAAGTTAAGTTCTTGTCAACCAAAACCCAATATGGGTACATGGTATCTATAACATTCACTTGGAATTGCACTTCGGCAAAAAGATTTCAATAGTTGTGCTATATAGGTTTCACCTAAAGGGAAAACAGTTCAACATTTTACGTTGTATAATCCTAGCGTACTTTTCATGGCACGAGTGTCATGACTTTGTCGTAACTCTTTCCTCATTCAGTTCACAGTAAATTGGTATAAAGGAAATCATGATCAAATGAAAGACAAAATATATGAGCTTCTGACCATCAATGTGCAATTGTCAAAACAAGTGAAATGTGCAACTGGACCTAAAAAGGCAAGCAAGGCTTCAAACTTCTATATGTAATGACTAATGTAAGCTGAAATGTAAAATATATAATTACTTTTCTTGTTTAAATATAAATACCATAACCAGAAAACAAAAGAGTCTTAAGCTAGGGGAAAACGGAAAGCAAGTTAGAAGTATTCAAGAAATTCTACAATTACAACTTAGTGTTTCATCTGAGAACTTTGCTTGGTTTACCAAAAACATAAATGAAGATCGCCAAGAAATGTGAAGTCGTAGTTGCAATGAGTAGCCCATGTACCCTTGAAGCTAACTACATCTACATGAACATGACTAAAAAATTATATCAACCATTAATATTAATATGACAGTAAATTTTTCCATCAAACATTTTTAGGCATCAAGGGCAAATGCCACTAGATATGCTTACAGCAAATTAAATGGCTCATATACTTGTTCATAAGAAATAAAGAGAGAATTTTGAAAGCAGTTAAGGGAGGTAAGATGACATATTTCATCAGTTATGACCAATAATTTTTGGCTTCTTTCCCCTAATGTTTCTGCTAATATAATCAATACCACACTCAAACCTTGAAAAGCTATAATCATTGGAAAGGATAACAAAACAAAATCCTCAAACAGCAGAACATATACAATCCATAAATTGGCTAAAAAGGTCATAATAATAGTACGAACTCACTACCACAATTATGAATTGGAATAACAGTTAATCTTGGATTTAGGTATAGTGTAATTAATTACCTTCTCTATATTTTCTTCACTGAGCTCAAGCCCAGTTTCTTCGTCAGCTATTGGCTCTACGGCAACAATTTCAGGAATTTTTTCCATTAAGCGGCGCTCAATACCCAACTTCATAGTCGTAACAGAAGCTGGACAGGAGCCACATGCTCCTTGCAGCTTCAACCGCACAACATTACCATCAATCTCATGTAATGCCACATTACCCCCGTCGGCAATCAGATATGGTCGAACTTCGTCCAACACTCTGTCAACATTCTCTGCAGTTAATGGCAATTCAAGAGCTGAATCTGGTGCAGCAACAGCTTGTACAACTGCACAATATTAAAATGTGTTACGAATTTGACGCATAAAGTCTAAGAAAAAAAAACCACAAATAGCCACCTCTGTGCATATAAATTAAAAATTCTTTCCCACACAAATCCACTAGAAATATCATCAACAATAACAACAGCTCATTGAAAATTTTCCTGAAACCCGGGGTATGGAGAGATCCAATAATACGCAACTTTACCCATAACTAGTAAAGAGGTTGTTTCCGATAATTAGAAACATCAAAAAGTGGAAAGCAAATTCATCTACAAATCGGAAATACTTCCAAATCTGAAAGTAACACAATGAGTTCATTTAGCATCAACCCCAATTTTGTCAGGCTCAGTTAAATCTGTGTTACCATTTTTCACTATTCTGAGCCAGTTTATTATCAGAAAAAACGTTGATGACAAATTTTTTTAAAAAATCATATTGCATGATCAAGCGTGTAAATGCGTAGACGAATTGATAGATACTTAAGGACATTCAGCTCATGACCTAACAAATCAATAATTACGGTCGAATTCAAGAACCCGACGAAGCAACCTGTAAGCGAAAGAAAAAAAAAAAGAAAAAAACTTGATGTAATTACATACGAGAAATATGTTCAAGAAACTGACCTCGGCTCTGAATCCGCGCGGAACGAAGTGGGCTGCGCCGCACCTGACTGAAGGCAAGCTGGGTACCGAAGAAGCTTGAACTCTGTGGGATTACAGACCCATTCATCGAATTAATCATAGCAAAGACGACTAAAAACAAACATTTAACCTTCAAACATAGAGAGACGGGACTGGAGAAGGAGAAACCTTGGTGGCGGGACGACAATTGGAGGGCTCAAGGGTTTGCTGAGGCCTAGAGTAGTAAGAAGTTGGATTCAACACCACAGCTCTCATGTCGATTGATGCCAATAATCAAATTTAATTTCTTTGATAGAGAAACAGAGAGAGAGAGATTAGCAGTATACGAGCTGAAGTTATTGATTTGATTTTGTTCTCTGTATGCGATGATGAATCAAAATATAGATTTTGGTCTGTTCTGGGCGGCCAGGAAACGCACCTTCCAATTTCGTGGGGGATCAGTGGCCGACTCTCTTTGAAAATTTTGTAAAATATTTGTTTTTTAGCAAATCGAATACCTAATTTTACTAATTTAGTTATACTAGAAACTTCTATCAATTTTATCATATTATTTAAAGATGTTAACGGGTCTGACCGAGCCCAGATTAGATAGGAACTTCTGTCAATTTTATTATATTACTTAAGAATGCCAATAGGTCGGGTCGAGTCTGGATTAGATGGCCGGTGATTGACCCGTGACCCGATCTGCCCACAATCTAACGGCTCATGACTTAGCCCTTTCTTACTTTTATTTTTTTAATTTACAAACCGATGATATTTTTATCGTTTTGATCGGGCCATGGGCTTAATCAGACCATCCTTGGGACGAGTCAAATTTAACATTCTTAATAATATTTCCCCCTAAATTTAAAATTGTTTTAAAATTTGGTTTTTATTTTTTAAAATTTATTTATTTTAATAATATAAAATAATATTATTTTGCAAAACTTAGACTCAATAAATTTTGAAATTGAATCGCATTCTAATTTTTGATTAGGCTTAATTTAGTAACCATTTTTGTTAAACTTTGTATAAAATGTAGAGTATCCAAATGTCTTAATCTAACTCCATTCAACTAATAAATATGATAATAATTTGAGTTGGTCTTGAATTATGATTAATTTTTTAATTTTATTTAAATAATATGATATTGTTTAGATTTTAATTAATTAAATTATTTTAAACGAGATCAAGACCTGAAATTCATAAGTCCATTCAAAATTGGTAAATTTAGTTTAAATATAACTCAAAATTTGATTGAAACAATAATATGATATCTAAAACCTCTTTTTCTAACACGAATTGAATAAGGATGGTAATCTAAGGATTTCTTGACCCGATCGGGTTTTAGGTCGAGCTCAACTAAGAGCGACAAAATAACGTCAGTTTTAATTATTTTTAAACAAATTAATAAATTAGGTCAAATTGGCCTAAGCCCTCTATTGACCTTTCGGGCTCAGGTTCGAGCCACAAGTTGGACAATTGTTAGGCCATCGGGCCACAGGACCGGCCCAGACGATTGGCATCCTTATAATTATATATGTGCTAAATCTTTTGAGAGTGAACTAATATACCAGTCTCTTTATCTCAAAATAAAAAGAAACTAATTTAATAGCTTCTTAGTGTGTATTATTTGAAATGACATACAACACACATACTAATTACAAAAACTTGAACACATGGTAAGCCAAACCTTAAATTAATGCAGTTTACTTAGTGAGATAAATGAATGATTAATTAGAAATAAATATATTAAAACTTAGAAATAATTATCTAGTTATTACTTGATTCTAAATTACCAGTTTATTAAATAATTCATCATAAGCATATAATTTATGAATTATTATGTACTTTTGCTAATTTATCAAAATAATTTTAAAAGTAATTTTATTTGTCTTAATGAATAACTTCATTTAATATGTAGATTTAAAAATTTTAAAATTAAGAAAATGTCTTTTTAATCAAAATAACAACACTCAATAAAAATTTCACTGAGACGCAAAATTTAAAGACTGTAACTAGTAGAGTAACTGTTTATAAATGACCCACATGAATGAATGAAAATAAATAAATAGATAATAAGTAAATAAATATAAATAAAATTAGAATGAAAATAACCATAATAATAATAATAATAATAATAATAATAATAATAATGTCCTTTTAGAGATCATAGACAATAAATATTAAATTGAAATAATTATATTGAGTTAATGACAATTTGACTCAACTTATTATTATTATTTCTAATTATGCGATTTTTAATGACATATTTTAAATAAAATATAATATAAAGAATAGTAGCAAAAATCTACAAAAAAAATTTATGGTCGAACAACAACTCAACAAAAATTTAGCAGGTGAAAAATTATTAAGTAAATGTTATAATAATTAAACAATGACATTATTTGAAATAAATACAAATAAACATTCAAATTAATTTAAATAAACAAACTAATCAAATCCAAAAAAAATATAGCAAATTTTTAAAATGATATTTATTTGTTCTTTTTTTAATAAGATTTAATTATTGAAATCGAAGAAAAGAGTAACATATAATATGAATATTTTAATATCAATGTGATTTATATTATATTTTAATAAATAAAAATGAGCTTGTCAAGAAAAGTAATTTAAATTAAAAATAATAATAATTAGTTTATATATATATAAATTAAAATTTAAAAATAAAAATAAATAAATGACTTCTTTTTTTCCCCCTCTTTGTGGGGCTAAAAGACGATAACGCAAATCACAAAATGACTGCCACGTGGCAGATAAGGTTCCTTCACAGGCCATCCCCTTCATCGACACTGCACATTATCTCTTTCACTCGCCACTGCCACTCTCTCTTCTAAGCTAAGCTAAGCTTAACCCGCAAAAATGGCTTCCACGGCCACACTCTCCGGCGCGACGCTGAGCACCTCCTTGGCACCCCGGATCAGGGTGATGAGTCGGAGGGCGGTTCCGAACATGGGACAGGCGCTTTTCGGGTTAAAAAGTGGGCGCGGAGGGCGGATTAAGGTGATGGCGGCGTACAACGTGAAGCTTATTACTCCAGAAGGAGAGAAAGTGATAACAGTCCCAGACGATGTGTACATTCTTGACCACGCTGAGGAGGAAGGTTACTCCATATTTTAATTATGTAATCTATGATCACTTAAACCTAATGGTATAAAATTTTTATTTAATACATTATTATTTATACTATTATTATTTATTAAATAAATTGTAGACAATTTTATCATATTCTTTTTCATTTATAAATAATTATTGTTTTATATAGGAAATTTTTTTAATTTAATTTAGTCTTAAATGTTTTTAGATTTATATTTTGAATCAATATTTGGTATCAAAATCACTTATGAGAATTTTCTTATTCGTACAATTTTTTTGCCATATCGACGGATAGGAAACAACATTTTAAAACAATGATTAAAAAACTTCCAATTTATTAATTAATTTTATAATCTCTTTAAAATCGAGTAATAATAATCTCAATACCATTCAATTTAATGTTTAAAATATTGGAGAAAAGAGCTCTAACTCAAAAGCTAAATTACCTCAAAAGCCTTCCCTACTATAATCCCCTCTCGTGTCCTTCAACCACAAACGTAGAAAAAGGATGACAAATTCCGAGGGGCAAGGTGGGCATCAGCCCTTTTACACAGTCCTCCACCTATTTTAATAAAGATCAAAAATTTTATAACAAAAATGGCAGACATACCATACGTCTTTTGTATTTTTTGCTAAGCTTCAATGGTCAACCGTCTCCTGAAGTATCTAAATTAAGAATTCACATGCCAAAAAAGAAAAAGAAAAAGAAAAGGTGAGAATGATATATATTTATGTTGGCTTTCCACCTTGTAGACCACAGAGAGAAGATACATTCCACCTCTTGAACCCTGTTGATTCTTCTCCACAACTGCCATTCCCAACGCACTCTTCTCCAGAAATATTATCTTAAATGCTCGGAGAAGCACTCTTTAGGCACATTTTCCATTGTATAAGGTTCTAATCACACTTAATATTCCTGTAGATCCTCCTTACAAACAGATTAGAGCCCAGGTAGCCAACAGCTCCTGCACATTCAAACAACATGGTTTATAAGTATGGTCAAAATTATAAGAAGAACCTCGTTATGGCCTTTAGATATACCACATTAATTGAGCAGTATACTCACAAATCATGCAAAATCAAGACATACATTTGTATGTGAAAATACCTTCATAAATACTCATAAAGCAAGAAAAATTGGGTTTCTCGAAACGATTAAAGGGAAAAAGTAAACTCACCACAAAGAATTCCTAATCCAAGACAAAACATCAGAGTATATCCAAAGTAGAAGCTGGTTTGGAAGAAGCCTGACATCTTTGTCTTCACGTAGTAGTAATATATTGAATAGAAGTAGACATAAACGGCCGTTGAGGCTGCAGAGAAGAATGATGTCCACTGCCAGTGATAGTTCTCAGCATTGAGTAAGAAATATGTTCCCACAATGGTAACACATACGGTTACAATTATAAGAATCAAGAAAACCAGCAGCATAAAGCCATACACGTAGTAGACCTATCAGGCAACAAAAAAAGCAAGGTCAGTACATCAATTTTACACTTTTTATCAATCTAAGCCAGAAAAAGTGCTCTTCAGAATCTAATCTTCTGTAGTCTGTGATATTATTGTAACATGGAAACCAGTTCCTCAAAATGATTTTCCAGTATAACTAGCCAGATGCAGAAAAAGCTTCTGGCGTGCATCTTATACTAAATCTTTAAGCCCTTGCATAAAAGATGGTATCTACAGTCAGTGCAAATGTTGTGAACATCCTTTTCCCAATAAAATGAAAAAAACTGGAAAGTTCACCTTGTAATTCCAGAAGGATGTGAAGACAAAGTACATCTCAATGAAAATACTGCCAAATGGTAGTAGTCCTCCCATCATAGAGACTACAGATGGTGTGAGGTACCATTTCTTCTCTGGGATTGGGCGAGGAATTGTTTTCACACGGCATGGATTGTTTGGAGCACCACTCCAATTTCTTCCAACCACCGTACCAAGAAGTGCCAAAGGGAAAGAAATAAAAGCCCAAATTACGAAAACCACCACCATGGTGCCAAAGGGAATGGCAGCAAGGGATCCGTAAAATATAGCAATAGTGTTCAAGATGAATCCAATCCCAAAGCACATAAAGGGGAACAGAGAAGCTGTGAGGATCATTGACTTTATCCAACCTTTCCCTGGAAACAAAGAATATAGTCCAATAGCATAAGAATAATTATACACAAGAAAGATCAACCAGACAATGAATACAGAAGCATACCCCCATTGCGCGAATACATTCCAGCGCTTACATAACCAGAAACAAATGATGTGAGTGCATAACATACGATAAAAGTTGTAACAATTGCTCCTCTCCTGGATCACGTAAGTGACATTGAACATTTCAAAAACGAACACCAATATCAGTGCCAAATTTATCCAAAGGGGAAAGCAAGATCAATATAAAAACCACACAATTAACCAACCACCAGTGATAAATGATTATGCAAACAATGAATACATGGTTATTCGAAAGCACATATGTTGGCATGCCACTGAGAGAGAGAGAGGGAGTTCTATATGAACTTACCCAACATACAACGTTCCAACAATGGCCAATAAGATGACAAGAAGAACAAGCAATGCCAGCTGTGCACCTGTCCCAACAACAGCTGACAAAATAACTAAACTGCTGGGAGGGCGAAAAACATCACCGTGAACAAGTTTCCAACCAGATTCCTCACTAACATCTCTTTCCTGAAACAACAATGGCCAACACAATCAGATAGAGTTAGAAGTCCTTTTTAAGGAACCAGGAATTAAAGAAGGAAGAAGGATAAAAATATCAACTAAGATCCAGTACAGATTGCTCTAGAACTAAGAATATATTAAAAAATCAAGTTATAAACCATAATATAAATGCCACAAATTTATGAGA
Organism: Erythroxylum acuminatum; assembly: GCA_026284645.1. Lineage (NCBI taxonomy): Eukaryota > Viridiplantae > Streptophyta > Magnoliopsida > Malpighiales > Erythroxylaceae > Erythroxylum > Erythroxylum acuminatum. The sequence continues at coordinate 1,445,685 of JANKOD010000192.1, forward strand.
TTCATAACTCAAGAAAGGTGTTACCAGAGATTCTAGATCATCATCCTCTCGAGCATACTTTGCATAGTCATTTCTAAGAGTTCTCATCAATATCATGGACACCAAGCCAGTGAGAAAGATGACCATCATGAATGAATTGAAAATTGAGAACCAGTGTATCTGCATGTTGAGAGATGCATTACAACTAAATTTGAATGCAGAAGGAACTTAATGGTAATGAAACAACGAAGTAAAGATGGTTCTACAGATCTAGAAAAGTGAGATAAAGCAGACTACAATCAGAAGGAATTCAACCAGCCATAAATTTTACCTGGTGCTCAAAAAAGGGGTAATCCAGATAGACATCAAAGCGTCGGGCAAAAGTGATATTTGTGGGAATCCACTTCACAGAATAAGTCATGTCCACTACTCTAGCAGGTTCTAAGGGCTTTGGACTCTCCTGGGTAAGATTGACATGAATAATCTGCAGGAAAAGAGATTTGTTATATTGTCAATGAAGGTAGACACCATTCAATATAACAAGTGACACTCAGTGAACCACAAACCTGATCCTTATTATATCTAACAGTTATACTCTTATGTGTGTAGATCACATGCTTGCCGCTATCACTGTTCTTATCAGGATGCAACTCACCAACAAAGCCTAAAATATCATTGATAAAAAATGTTTAAGAATGAACCTAAACTTGCATATGTTAAGACAGAATGGCAAAAACATACCCCACAATGGCAGGTCATCTGAATTTGTATCCAGGAAGCAACAAATGAAGCATGAAATGAAAACCAAAGGAAAAAATGTGTCAGCACCTCAACAAAGAACAAGGCAAGATTAGTGCAGTTCAAAAAATTTTGGGGATTGGGAGTTGGTGGTGTGGGTTATTGGGTAAAGAACCATTAAAGGAAAAGCAAATGTAACATAAAAATCGTATCCTAATTGCGATAACACTAACATTACAATCAAAGGATGTTAACAGCTTAAGTACACTAAGTAACTTCCATGTAGCAGTGAAACAAAGATCTGCAATTGATTGAATAGCATAATTTCATAGGATCAACGTACTAGTAAATTAATACACGATGCCACATCTGTTAGCAACATATAAGTAGTTTGATAGAGTTTATGAAATGCATCCGAGGAACTCTATACTGAAAGATTTAAAAGCATTTCCATTATTCTCAACCTCATCATCTACAGAATAGCTATCATTAATGGTTCATATTTAAACAATGACTACATTAGCTGCATCATTGTTTACTTCCAAGGGGATGATCTGTAGCGTACCAAGATTCAATCTAAAACCTGGACTTCCAATTCCATCACCTCATTTACTAAAAAAATCCAATAACAGAATACTATTTGTCCACATTACCCTTTGGAAAACAATTGAAAATTCAAAACATGACATACCCATGAAGAATTCAAACCAATAGTTGTTCTCAATTGCATCCTTAAAATGTTTGACCTTGGCTTCATCAAGTTCAAGCTGACAAATGACAGCTCTCTCCACATTCTCTGGAGAAAAATGACAAATCATTAAAGAAGTAGAGAGAAAATTCCAGAAGACCAGATGAGTAACAGCTGTCTGAAAATTCAAGGAAGCTAAAAATAGGACAAAAGTACATACTCTGGAAGTTTACAAGAATCTGACTGTCAATAAGCTCATTTCCACCAAGGACCTCACCAAGACCACCCCACTTGTGTGCAGCATTGCCATTTGGGTGGCAAAACGGAAGGCTGTAGTAGTTGTATGTTTCTTGTGGATTGTTGTAAGGACCAACCTTGTTAACCCATAGGGTAACTTTGTCATCTGGATGATACTGGAAAAGAAAGCAATAAAATAGAGTATTAATAAGCAAAAGTACAACTAACTTTTAACAAAATAACAACAATATTCACTTTGTTAAAACAACCTTTCTCAACTTTACTGGAAGAAGAAAGATTGTAAAGAAAACTGCTATACAGTAAGGGTGAACTTTAATTGATAGGAAGAGCACCAACTGCCGCTGAATACGTCAAATAGAATTTCCAGCCTAATTCTTTTATCAGGTTTTAAAGGAATGATTCAATTTGAAATGCTTTTCTTATAGCTCAAGATTGCTTTAGATTTCATCTGAATTAAACAATCCAACAGAGGTACAAGAGTCCGTCAGGCAACTACCATAGAACTGCCATAAAGCACGTGCAGTTCGCTTAACATGAGATTGCAGCATCACATGATTTACAAGCCAGTTTGACTGTCATTAACAACAACTAAAAGAACTATACAATGTGCCTAAGATCAAAAGATGTTAGTCAAAGGAGGAACTGAATACTCTGAAACACAGTCTAGTTGCACTACACAAATGTTTGACCATCTTGTAAACAATGCAGCAAAGAAAATCAAATGAGAAAAAAGGGCTTTTCTGATCCACTAAAACGCACAACACCTTTCATAAAAGTTTAAACTACCTTTAGGCTGGTCTAAATGCAAGAACTAGGAGTCAATGGATGATTCAATACTTTTTGTTTCCTTATAGCAATCCGTGAACTGATTTTCATTGACACAAATACTTAAGTCCCATACTCAAATGCATGAAGTTGCCACTTACTAAACTAATTTCTCACAAAGACACACACAAATGGTACTAATGCAGTTGACTTTCGTGCCACTGGAACAATGCTCCTGATTTCTATACGTGAATACACTAAAATCAAAAGCTTTTGAAAAGTTATAGAGCAGTTGTTCTCTGAGAGGAAAATGACAGATAAATGACAAACAAAAGCTTATACATCTGACATCTATTCGCTGATAATCAGATCTAGCTCTGGGAGCTAAAGAGCATAAACCTACTACATCCTCCCACAAAGGTAACTCTAATTCTTTCCAAGCGCAAATTATGTTACATTTCATGGTTCATGTGAACAGAAAATAATAGGCGCACAGACTCGATGCCAGAGAAGTAATTTGCATGAATTAATAACAGAAATTAAAGCCCTAACTTTGAAAACAACATGTACACTGTTAAGAACGAAGAGAAAGGGGGGAAAAAAAAGAGGCAAAGCTCCACCAGAGATCTAAACCTAATCCCCACTACTCAATCAAAAATCAGACATAAACTGAGAAACGACGTAATTATCAATTCCAACAATGCAATAACTGAGAAGATACACAGATCTGAATGAAATGAAAGTAAGAAAGAGATCTAGGAGTAACCAAGA
>JANKOD010000192.1:1448983-1467865 GCA_026284645.1 Erythroxylum acuminatum
AATTGGGCTTGGGTCAACCATTGTCCAAATAACTAGAACTAGTTGTTTGGATAGTTGACCCTTACCACTTATAAACTTTTTAACATCCTCATGTCTAAGCAATATGAAACACTCTAACATTTAGCTTTAAGATTCACAGTACAGCAGGATAGATTGCCTGGAAAGTTTACTTCTGGTGTGTCTATGATTTGTCCTTGAACATTTTCAGATCAGGTTTCTCAGTTGATCTAGAGTCTGTTATGACAACATTGGCTCTGGAATTAAACTTCATTCACTCCTTCTTCCTTTATTTCTTTCTTGGCACATACTTGACTCCACTTTTCTGAGGCCTCTCTTTGCTTTTAAAATGCCAAGCTAAATAGCCGTAAGCTTCCCAGCATTTATCACTAGGATGTGAGCCTTCATAGTGTTCATACGGTGAGAAGTTCCTTTCAGAATTTTACTTGCTTGAGTAGCAAGAAGAGCGACTGATGAGCCTGGACCTATGCCTTCACTACCATAATCACCAATTAATCAACGCACAGGTAAGGTAACATTGAAAACTTAGGACCATTGTCTTGTGGATTTCCTTTGAAACTACTCCAAGAATCCATGTGCAGACCATATCATTACGCTGATCCCATTGATTTGCATTATCATTATCACGAGCTGGGGTTCCTTTCATAAAAGCCAGTTTGTTCTTTGCTAAAAGGGCTTTCAACATTGAACGTTGCCAGTCTCTGAAATTGCTTCCATCAAACACAATAGGAATCAGAGGTTGACATGGATTGTCAGATGGATGAAGAAATAGAGGACTATCAAGATTACGATGTGCCATTGATGTCATTTTAAAGATTAGAAATGAAGAACAGGGAACAAAAATCAATAACACTAATCTTCGTCTATAGGGCAATTTCCATAAACAAGGGACATGATGGTTTTTTTTTTATAAACATTAACAAGCAATGCTTACAAAAACTAAACAGAAAACATATGTGTTTCTAAGAATACAAAAAGGCTACGAGAAACAGAAAACATGCAACTTTTGAATGAAATTTAATTTTTATCAAATCAATACCAATCAAGTAATGTTAAGTAAAAAAATTAAGGTAGATGTTGATACCATTATTGAAAAATGAGCTATAATAGAATAATAGAAATTTTTATAATTTCTTGATAATTCTCTTTAATTAAAAGAATTCTACATCAAAGAGGAAAAAAGTCGAAAGTGTTATCTCTTGACATCTTTTTTTCTTTTTTACACAAAAAAAGACTATATGGTTTCTTATATCTCATATTTGTATTATGAAGTTTCTCAAATTTCAAATTTAAGTTTAATTTAATTTAAATTAAATTTTATCTCTTTATGTGCCACTAGTTATGTGTCACTAGTTAGGTTTCTTATATCTCATATTTGTGTTATGAAGTTTCTCAAATTTCAAATTTAAGTTTAATTTAATTTAAATTAAATTTCATATCTTTATGTGTCACTAGTTAGGTTCCAAATATGCTAGTAATGAATTATTTATAATTAGAATTAGATAAATTAAAATCTCTTATACATTTTTTTAATTCTCTAATCAAATAATTTATAATTATAAATGAAGATTGTTATATAGTAACATGTCAATAACAATCTAAATATTGGAAATGTTAAAGTGGTTTAACTTAATCTATTTACACATGATTATAATATATCATTTTATCATCTAATATTTTAACTAAACTTAAAGTATGAAATTAGTGTCTATTTTTTAAAATGCAGTCATGCTTATTTTTCCTAAGTAGTATTTAATTTATAATTAATTTTGAAAGAATCTTTTCAAATCTCAATGTAATCTAGTCAAACAATTCCTTAAATCATTATTCATCAAGAATAGTGGAATATCCTCTCTAATTACTTTGGATTGATAAATTATTTAGGGAGCTGGTTCCTATGGGAAAATGGTCATAAGAATGAGAATGAATATAGGGAGGAATGAGAATAAATATTATCATTATAATTATGGTAGTTGGGTAAGAGGAAGGAATGATTACCATTACTATTACCATTACCATTGATAGTAGTTAGTTTGTAAAAAATATTAAGAAATACAAATTTATTATATTTTAATTAATGAATAAATTATATTTTAATTAATTATATTGTAACTAATTAATTAATTATAATGTAGTTAACTAATTATTATTAATAGTTTAATTAATTATATTGTAATTTATTATAATTTAATCAATTAATTAATTACAATATTTTATTTAATGAATGACTTATATTTTAATTAATATTATTGTAATTAATTACAATATTTTGATTAATGAACAATTATATTTTAATTAAATAATTATATTGTAATTAATTATATTTTAATTAATTAATTCATTACAATATTTTAATTAATTAATTACACTATTTTAAATTAATTATAATGTAATTAATTAATATTATTTTAACTATTTATATTTTAATTATTTAATTACATTTAATTAATTAGTATTAAAATATTTTATTATAAGAAATGAATTACATTATTCTACTAAATAGAGGGTATGGAGAATTCTCCGAAAGTGAGATATCAAATTATTACTTTGTCTCTATAATAATAATCAATAATCAATCATTCACTTTTCAATTCTTACCCATTAATCTTTTCCCAAACTTATCTACTAAGCATCCCTTAATATTTGCTTCATCAATTGGCGAATTTGTTTCCAAGGGAACGTAAGGATCTTTTCTGAGCATCCATCGGTGCTTTGTCGTTTGGCATGTCCCTATTTGTGGGTACTGGATATGGTTCCGTTAGCAAATTCCTTTGGTTTCCACGTGTTTTATTGGAGCTTTGCCTGCATTAAATATGGCCTGATCCACAATCCCTACGCCCGTGCCATTACACGACATCCACACATTAAACAATAAATAAATAAGACACAAATACGTGGAAGGGATGCAATGGCACAGGTTGGGACGGAACGGACGATTTCGTGCCCCATTAAATAGCGAGTCTAGATCTCCTGTTCAATGTTATGGTGTCTTATTGTGTCTAATAAATCTCAGCTATTTATTTATGTAGGGTCCGCATAAAACCCGCGTAAGTCCAGCAAAATTAATGGCTGAGATTCTATGAGACAAAATAAGACAGAGTAAAACTGGACAGAAGATCTGGGGTGTTAAATAGCCGACCACAGCCTGATTCTCACTGTTACACTTCTATTATTAGTAGCAGCAGACAGCTATATTAGATTGATTAGACAGGCATCTAGCTGTTTTGGGTAAGCCGGGTTAGAATCCCATACAGTTCCTTTCCACAAGGCCAGTCGTTAATAGTCCAGGGAGGGATATGCAGCAGCAGTCTTAGCTTGGCCATTCGCTAGCTAGCTATCCATTTGCCCTTTTCAACTTGACCTTCAAACTCGCAGTCGCAGCTTTTGCTCCCCAATTACAGTTTTCTTTTATAAGTACCAAGGATTGCAACAGATCCACAACAAAATGCGAAGAGTACAGTTTTTTATTCTTAAGTACCGAAGAGTGCAATAGGTCCATAAGAATTGCGAAGAGTACAGTTTTCTTTCATAAGTACCGAGGGGTCCAATAGATCCATAAGAAATGTGAAGAGTACAGTCTTCTTCACGTTTGTCATGGATCTGTTGCACTCCTCGGTTCTCTTCTTCGCATTTGTCATGGATCTGTTGCACTCCTCGGTACTTATGAAAGAAAACTGTGCTTGGGGAGCAAAAGCTGCTAGCTTGCAGGTCAGGTTGAAAAGGCAAATGGATGGCGAGCGAATGGCCAAGCTAAGACTGCTGCATGTCCCTCGCCTCCCCTGGACCAATCAATGTCAAGTCCTATAACGTGGATGATGGCTTGCCAAAACCTCCTAAAGGGCCAATAACTCCACAAGAGGAAGCTGGTTTCTTTGACAGTCTGATACCTGAAAGCTTCAAGCGTGGGATGAGTGAGGCAGTGACAAAAACTGGCAGGAACATTACTCGCTTAATCACCGACGGTGTTCTCTCATATGCTGCAGGCAAGCTAGCGGAGGACATGAAAGTCCCATGGGTCGCATCTTGGGTGCCAACACCTTATGCCTTGTCGACTCACTTGTAATAAGTTAGTCATTCTTATCCTTATTAGTCTTATCCTTATTAACTTGCACATGCATCTCATTGCTGACATCTACAGGAATGGCGGAGACCAGACCTTAGACGCCATTCCAGGGTTATCCACAATACGCATCGAGGACTTACCGCAGGAAGTTCTTTTGAGAGATCAAAGTTACCCCGATTCATCACCTGTTTTGCTTGCCATGGAACAAATGTCTGAGTGGTTGCCTAAGGCATCATCAATCAAACATTTGGTTATAATAAAATATTCTGACAGAACTCTTGTTATATTCTTGAAACAATGTCTAATATTTCATTTGACCTTCTCTTGGCATATAATCCAGTGAAAGACTTGTAAGGTTATCAAATTGAAGAAGATAATTTCCGCAGGAAAGCAATTCGCTGTCTCATTTTAGTATGGAGATATGTTTCCCAAATGAGTTCAAATTTCTTTTTTTCTGGTTTGAAAGAGGCATGCACGAGTTGTTCACTTCCTGTTTCATCTGCCTTTCTTTAGGTCATACAAGTACGGATTGAAATCTGTTTCATCTTCCTTTCTTTGGGGAGTTTCAGATTCAACTAAAAGTGGATTCTCTAACGGTGCTAAATATCTTGTCCTCCTCGGTTAAACGAACAATGTCTCTCAATCTCTTAATAATGGGTATTAACGAGTTGTTTACCCAGAACTGAGTTGTTGTGCGTCATCACATTTACTAAAAGAGTAACCGATGTGTTGACTGCCTCGATAACTTTGACTTTGCAGAACAATTTATCTTGGGGATTACTACTCTTGAGACTACACTTACAGGTGCCTCTCTATCTTTCTAGAGGATATGTCAGGGGTCTGTCTCCCTAGACTAATCATGTAATTTGTTTTGTATTTTCTTTTTTTTTATTAAAAAAAAAGAATACAATGATTGAAGTCACATGGTTACCAAACAATTGAAAATGTTGATTTGCATTTAAATAGTTTTCTTATTTTTCCTGAAACAGGAAACTTTGCCCGCATGGCCCAGCACCTGGTGAAACGGACTTTTCGGACATCAAATGGCGCAGGTTGCCGCTCCAAGTACAGAGCAACGGACAACAAGATTGTTGTCATTGCCTTCACAATAATGTCAATGCTTCAAAGTTTTTGTACAAGTGCATGCTCACAATCTCAACCAAATACACGCAAGCCATCAAGCAATTGATAGCGAGAAAGCCACCATGTCCTTTTGTTTCGCATAGTGTTTACTCGCTCTTCACGTGTAAGAGTACTCTTCTTGGTTAAAAATAACAAATGGTCCATCACCTGTCTATGATCAAGCTCTACACTCATTTTTATTTGGTAAAAAGAAAATAAATCATACTAAAAATATTTAATGATACTAACTTGTGTTAAAACTCTATCATTAATGATAGAAACTTGTGTTAAGGTCTTAAGGATAAGTTTCTAGAATATTAGATGGCGTTATATATTATCATTATTATTCAAATATTGAGCAAAATCATGTTAAATTCTATAATTTTTTGAAAAAGAAAAGTGGTTTATGTATAAAAAATTCTTATTTTAAGAACAATAAATTATGAATAATTATATATATAACTAAAGGGAAAGGGGTTTTACTAAGGGACGGATCCAGAAATTATTTTGAGTGAGGGCAAAATATTTAAAGTACTATTATATTATTGAACTTTTTTAATTTAAATTATTATTTTAAATTTAAATTTTATTAAAAATTAAAAATTTGCCCCATTAATTTAATTGGTGAAAAAAATAATAAAAAAAATTATAGATATATTAAGATATCAAATAAAAAATAAAATCTAAACCCATCTATTTTTATTCATAAGGGCATCTAGGGTACTTCTTTTATCCCTATTATCACTAGTGCTAGATGATTTGTACTGCTTTTGTTCATTTTTACGACTTTATATGCTACGATTTTTCGTCTACAATGAGAAATTTTATCTTGCGTCTTCACTATAAATTAAATTAAAATTTAATTGGTGAGAAATCTTATCTATAAATTAATTTTTTTAATTTAAATTATTATTTTAAATTTTAATTCTATTAAAAATTAAAATTTTGCCCCCATTAATTTAATTGGTGACAAAAAATAATAATAAAAATTATAGATATATTAGATATCAAATAAAAAATAAAATCTAAGCCCATCTATTTTTATTCATAAGGGCATCTAGGGTACTTCTTTTATCCTTATTATCACTAGTGCTAGATGATTTGTACTGCTTTTGTTCATTTTTATGACTTTATATGCTACGATTTTTCGTCTACAATGAGAAATCTTATCTTGCGTCTTCACTAAAAGTCTAAAAGAATGTAAAGATTAAAACTGTATCAATTCTATTACAACTTACAAGAACCCATCTCTAAATTATACGTACTACATATTCTTCCAAAGAAAAGAAGTGAGAATTTACCTATCAGCACTAGAACGGGGTAGGGCCTGTGGAGGAATCCTTTCCACAATTGCATTCAATATAGATTATTGTTTTTCGCTTTCGGTGTGGTAGTCTTTGTGGAGTTAGGGGGAGAAAAGCCAAAAAAACCAAAAAAAATTATGTGATGAAGAAGCCAAAAGGGTAAAAATAAATCAATTAAGCATGTAATTTTTATCTCTCTATTTGTAGGCTTTCATTTAAAAAAAATCATGAGCTTAACTAATAGTAATCTTAATAAAAGTAGATGGACTCAGATTTTATTTTTATTTAATATCTTAATATATCTATAATTTTTATTTTTTGTCACCAATTAAATTAGTAAGGAAAAAAATTTAATTTTTTATAAAATTAAAATTTGAAATAATAATTTTAAATTAAAAATTTTTAGATACGGGTAAGTGGGTGGCTCCGTCCATGCGGACCAATACCACAAACTCATTCTGGTTTAGGTCAAATTTATCAACATTACTTATTGAGTTTTAATTCAATACTTTTAGTTTTGAATGCTACAAATCAATCGTGTTTTTCATCCCTGAAGCTAAAACTGGTACCACCTGTTATATATAAATTATACATCTTTCTAATTAATTATTTATGTATATAATTTGTTTTTTATATAATGTATATAATTTGTTATTATCATTTGACAGTGTTTGTTTTGCCCAAAAAAAAACAAGTTTTTTTTATTTTCTTAAACTAAGGATTAAATATATCAAATTGAATGACGAGATGTTGATGAATATCGTCTAAAGTACATGGATTTGTGATAATTATATCTTAACTTAGGACTTCTCAAATGTATTGAGACAAAAGTTATGGAGGCTTCAGGCAGCTAAGTTTAAAACTTCTTCTTCTTTTTCCCTCCTCCAATTGAATGTCGAAGACGTTATTACGATATTCTTTACCTACTTTTTCCCTTCTTCAAATCCGTGGCGAAGATGCTGTTACAATGACTTCGTTCACTAGTGGACGTACACTCTCTTAGACAAAGGCTGTGTTTGGAAGATGGCTGATCAGCCAAATTTTGGCTGATTGACCAAATATTAACTGTTTGACTTAGTCAAACAGCTATTGAAGTTGTTTGGTAATTGGCTGGTTGGATTGACTTATCAACCCAACCAGCTAAAAATGAATCAGCTGGTGCTACCCAGCGCCCCAAACTCAAAAGTACGAAAATGCCCACGTTTTTAAGCTGTGTTTTCTCTCCTCTCTTCGACTCTTCCAATCTAGAACAGTTGACTCGTTTTCTCTCTACTCTTTCGATCCATCCTTCAGATTTGCTCATCGCTCATACGATCCACACGACGGGATCTGCTGATCGCCGGAGCAGCACCGTAACCAACGACCCAACGTCTCCTCTTAACTACCAAACCCTTTCCCTTGTTTCATAATCCTCTGATCTCCTTCTCTCTTCCCTCGAGCTCAAGCTGAAGCCGTCTGTCTTCTCCTTTTCTCTAGGTACACCCCACACACCTCGCTCTTTATCTCGATTTCGGATCTGTTGTCTTCTTTTTTTTTGCCGTGTTTTTTTCTTTGATTTCTAGGGTTAGCTAAATCATTGATCTCCTTGCTCATTGCTGCGTTTTCTCAGGAAATTTGGATCTTTTATTGTTTCTGAGTTTAAGGGGTTTTAGATTGACCTTGTCGTTTTTCGTTTATCGTCCTCCGAACATTGGATTTGGGTTTTGGTTTTGTCGATTGGCATCTTGGAGTTCTGTGATTTGTTTCCTTTAATGGCTACTGAGATTGATGAGAATGTTGCTAGGGAGATCATAAACCACAGATCACTTCGCCATCCCAACATAATTCGCTTCAAGGAGGTTAATTTCTACTTTTCGTGATTTTGTTGATCAGACCAGGACAGGACTCACTTCTATGTCCATGTTTTGTAACGATTGTTGTGGGTGTATCTTGCAGGTAGTTTTGACCCCAACTCATCTTGCCATTGTGATGGAATATGCCGCAGGTGGAGAGCTGTTTGAGAGAATCTGTAATGCTGGAAGATGAGGTTTACTGTCTTTCTTCTTGTGAAAAATTTCAGACCCTATTTGGGGACGGATAGCAACACTCAACTAGTCCATGGTAATAAAACCTTAAGCTTGTCAAATGTCTTTTGGGTTCTGAATTGTTCAAGAATATGTTATGTTCAATTGTTGCTGCTTGTTTTCCAATTATTTACAGCAAATATGTCATAGACATTTGAAGCTGGAAAATACACTGTTGGATGGTAGCCCAGCACCACGCCTAAAGATCTGTGATTTTGGATATTCAAAGGTATAACTGAGAAAAAATCAGTATTTGTACTGTCACTTTATCTTGATTTCTGCCATGATTTCTTGGATTTTTTCCAATCATATTTGTTTTCTTTGTGCAGTCATCTTTGCTTCAAGACCCAAATCCACTGTTGGAACTCCAGCATATATTGCTCCAGAGGTTCTTTCTCGGAGAGAATACGATGGCAAGGTAACTTAAATTCTTATGTTGTTCAACATTTACCCATTTGAAATTTGCTCCTTTTGGATACTATCTAATTATTATGTGGCACGTGCTAACAGTTAACATATCTTTAATTTTTGCTCCTTTATAGAGGACTTTTGATAAGCAAATTATTTTGATGCTATGAGATGAATATAAAAGATAAGTCATAATTTTTATGATAAGTCACGAGAAAGTACACTTAGCTGGTGATTGAATGTTTCTTCCATATACTTCGTTCAATCCCTTTTGTTTTCTCAGTTGGCAGATGTATGGTCTTGTGGAGTGACTCTGTATGTTATGCTTGTTGGGGCATACCCATTCGAAGACCAAGATGACCCAAAGAATTTCAGGAAAACAATTAATGTATGAGAAATTTTTCTTGATCACTTGTGTTTGTTGATGTTTTTTAACAAATGTGTCTGATATGATTCTATTATTCCATAGAGAATAATGGGTGTTCAATACAAGATCCCTGATTATGTGCACATATCTCAAGACTGTAAGCATCTGCTGTCTCGCATATTTGTGGCCAACCCATCCAAGGTATGTGTGACAGGCTTCTTCTACGGACAATAGGGAGTTATTATGTACTTGTGGACACAAAGAAGATTAATCTGTCGCTAGTTGAATTTGATAGTTGCTCTGAGCATTTGTTAGTTTTATTTGGTTATATTGTCAGCAAAATGGTTTTTTCATATAATTTTCTGTCCTGCATAGTCATTCTGCTACCGTAACTTAATCCCTGTATGTCTTTCTCAATACCAAGGATTTTTTGTTTTGGTTTCAGTTATCTCTTTACACGCATGTGTATGTTTGTTTACGCCTCTGTAAAAAACAGATAGATACCATGTGTACTTTCACTGTCTAATCATTGTTCGAGCAAAGGCTAAAGCATTAGCAAAGCCCAAAATTCTATCTGATGTGGCATAATATTGCATTTAAGGGAAACTTTATAATTTAGCCACCTGGTTTTACAGAGGATCGCAATCAAGGAAGTCAAAAGTCATCCATGGTTTTTGAAGAACTTGCCTAGGGAACTGACAGAGGTAGCTCAAGCAGCATACTACAGGAAAGAAAATCCTACCTTTTCCCTTCAAAGCATTGAAGAAATCATGAAAATTGTGGAAGAGGCCAAAGTTCCTCCCCCAGTATCCAGATCTATTGGAGGGTTTGGTTGGGGAGGAGAAGATGATGATGGAAAGGAAGAAGATGAAGCTGAGGCCGGGGAAGAAGATGAAGAGGATGATTATGAGAAAAGAGTCAAGGAGGCACAGGCAAGTGGGGAGTTTCACATCAATTAAGTGTTAATCTGGCTCTCCGCACAGATTATTATAAGATTAATTTTCCCGTATCTATGGTGTGGTTTCTTTAACATGTATAAAACGTTGTAGTTGTTGTGTTGTGGTTATTAAATAATGGCTTGTATATTGTAGTATAATGCGAAGAAAAGTTGTGAAATATACTCTTGGAGAATTGCCATTGGGATCCTATAATCATGATAATGAAAAAAAGGTCTCTCAGTTTTGATCTGAAATCTTTTTTGTTTCTAAGAATCAAGACTAGTGCCATGACCTCTGGCTGGTTCTTCCAAGTTCTTAATGCTTATCAGGCTTTTTTGATCTGAAATGTTTTTTGTTTCTAAGAATCACGACTAGTGCCATGACCTCTGTCTGGTTCTTCCAAGTTCTTAATGCTTATCAGTCTTTTCCATCATCTGCTAATTTTTGTTCTGTTTTTTTCTCAAGACATTGGAAACACGAGATAGTAAATAAAGATTCAATCTTTTAACAAAGATAAATTAGTCAAGTAAAAATAGGAAAAAGTATAATATTACAGTTAATTCTAACCATAATAAATCAAATTTTATTATATAGCAACAAGTCTGCAGTACTTAGATTTGACTAAAACAACATTTACAAATTATTCCACCACTACAAAGAATTGTGCATATTACAACCAAATATTAATCTCCACTTACAAATCTGTACTGCTGTTGAATACTTACATTAACAAACACCTGAATATATGTACAAGAACACATTACTTCTCCCTATCATTCATATCCACGCACAAATCCATCTATACGTCATCAGTGAGGGTTATGTACCATTGCCCATGAACCTGAACAGACACTCTGGCAACCATTATCAACACTTCAGCAGCTTCTACTACCCTTTTGGTCAGTACGGCGGCACCGGCCTGTCTAAGAGCTGTTTCCGTCAACTTTCTTCCCCGTTCGCCACTGCCACCTAGCACAACTCCTCTGGCAGCCAAATAGACGGCACGGGATACCTTTTCAAAAACAGGGTCCCCGGCCTGTAAACTCTTGGCTAACATCCTAGCCATGAATAACTTCCTTGATTGAAGCTTCTGGGCTTCTGCTACCTTGTCAACATTCAGTAAGAACTCACTGATAACATCTACAATTTCCTCAATGCCTGCACTGTTGTTGAAGTCTAAAACTTCAAATAATTGCTTGGCACACTTCGAAGCGATGGTTTCTACTTCTGCATCGTTGGCTACTGCTCGCTCCATAAGAAGAGTTTGGCGGCAAACAAGGATGCTGCGTGTTACAAAATTTTATTGATTACCATGTGAATGGAACATGATTCATCTGCTAAAGAGCTGCTACATATATAGCAGGGAGACTTACCTAGTGCAAATCACAATGACTTTTTGAATCTCAGCCTGGACAGCCCTCAATCGATGATGGTTAAGCAACAAAGTTTCAGGTAGATCTTCCTCCGATAAACCAAACACCGCAACAACTAATTTCAGCAATCCAAGCCTGACCAACAAATCAATCTTCTCACCTTTGCTTTCGGGCTCTGGAAGATGATTCCCTGATCAAGATCATAAAACAAATTCAGTCTACTATTAAGCATCTGACAAGAAGGTAACCAAAGGATTAGAAATTTTTGGGAAGTTGGCACTAGTAAATTTTTTCAACAAGTTACTACATTTCTAATCCTTCATTGTCCAAAACTCATGGAATACAGTTAAAGCCCAAAACCCAAGTTCATACCTGTGGCAGTATTTGAAGCAGCAAAAGTAGTACTTCCATTTCCATAAATTTTGGTAGAAAAGCCTCCACCAGTTCTAAGTGTGGTGGAAGGAAGAGACACCTCGGATGAAGTTCCATGGCTCATCAAAAGGCCAAGAGAATTAATGTGTTCATCCCACTCCTGATCTTTAAATTTCCTCGTGGATGAAAGCCATTTCCTTGTCAGGGGTAAAGAGGAGCACGCCTCTGAGTGATGTCCATATCTGTCGGTGAAAGCTCTTCTAAGGTAATCCAAACCAGCAGGTCCTTTCAACAAAGGCCCCATCATTCTTATCCTTGTTTTGCTTATCTCTTGCTTAAGAGCCTGACATCGAAAATTATTCAGCATATACTTGGAAAGGCAAAACTATAGCAGGAAAAGCATTAGAGCAATGTTTGTAAAGAAAGCAAGAGAAAAGTGCACATTAGCACCACCTGAATCTGCTCCAACACAAATCGCAGACCCTTGAGCATTGCAGTGGCATGTGAATGCTTGACCTCTTCTCTGGTTTGACAAGTCTCAGTTAACTCTTTCAGTAATTTCTGGTGCTTCGCTTTGAGTTCATCCTCATGGACAGGAGAAGAAAGCTTTTGCAGAGTACCTAAAGCAAATTCCAGAAGCTTTGCAAGGTACTCAATATCCAAGTTACCTGACTCTAGCACCTATGGAAAAGAACAAAAAGGAAAGTCCGCATTATAAAGACATCAATCAACTCATTCTCCAGTACCAAGTACTGCAATGCTATTACCTGACTAAGGATGTTCAGATCAATAGCTTCAACAATCCCTTGTTTCCAGCTTTCTGGAGCCATCTCACAGATTCCATCCCTCACCTCTCTCATAAGTTGAATGATTCGATCATAATTGGGATCATCTTGTTTGAGAGATTCCATGATGCCATCCCAAAATGCTTCCTCCATTGTCTTTCTTATCTTTATCTGCATGCAACAAAGTAGACAATAGGATTCAGATTCCAAAGAAGACTTCTAATCCCTGAAAACCTCCTTCAGAGCACAATTCAGTAACAAAATCTCAAGTATGAGTCATGAGGATAGGGAGAATTGAAAATAATTGAAATTTCTCAGTGTGATACAAATGACCAGAATACAGAAAAACTTGTACTGACCTTGAAGCTGTTTTGATCTTCCTCATTTATAGATCTATCAACAAAACCATTGCATTCATGGACAAACTCATTTACCATATATTCATTCTCTGTTATTGATTTTTGAAGAGAACCCGATAGGAGAGTTGAATCGCTTCTGCAACTTGAAGAGGAAGATGCATCATCTTCCCTGAACAAGGACCGTGCTACACGACCAGACCTTTCAACACCCTCAAATGAGCCACTTCTCTCACCAGAGCTAGCAACAACAGTTGGGCTGGTTGAGGAGTTAGATGCGCTTGTAAGTAAAAGAGGTGCAATTGGTGAACCAACTGGACTCCCACTTTCCTTCGCCTGGAAGTATTTGGATCGTGTTTCAGATAGAGCAAATTCCATTCGATAGATCCCCGCATCACCACTAAGATGTTGAACTTTTTCTCTCAAGAGTTTTTGATCATCAGATACCTGCATATAAATAAAGTACAAAATAAACATCAAACTAGAGAGGTCCCCACTCATCCTATTTAAACTAAACGAATGAAAATATGGAAATGATGGAAAAGAAATGGCAGACAGCAGGACACATTGCTAAAGTTGAACAATAAATCCATACAAAGTTTCAAAAAATTTCTGTCAAGCTTAGTAATGAACTAATAGGGAAGGCTGGACCTGTTTCTGAATAGCCTTCATATCATGAGTAAGAGCATCATGGTCTCCTCCGGGACTCATTTTGCACTTCTGGATCATAGAAAGCTCAAGCTGACAAGCAGCTCTAACCAAGTCATCCTCCAATGATCGAGCATCTTTAACCTTCCACACCACAAAGCAATTCAAATAAGAGCACCATGCTTTATCAAATGCTGCAAGCTGAGACCTGAAGGTACAGCGCTTCCCCAACGTGGGGTCAGATTCCTCATCAGAACTCTGCATTGGTCCGTCTAAGATAATCTTAACCAACAATTCAAATTCTCTAATAAATCCTGCTGCTGACTTGGCCAGTGCAATCTCACGCTCCCCTTGGCCACTGAAAACTGCATCTGGATGACCCAATATCATATAGGCACAAAGAACAACTCTGACGGGATACCTTGATAACTTAGCTTGACTCCTAGATGCCTCCCTACTAGGGACAGCCCTTTTTACCTCTCTATTCCTCATAGAAGCTCTTGCAGTGACTCTCTTCTTTGGGGTAACAACTCTTTTAAGAAGGTGATCAATGTTATTCAAGGCAGGTGAATTGTTGCCACTAGCAATAGCCTTGGAAACTATAAGCCGGCTCTCCAGTCGATCCATCAGTGCTTTTGTAATCTGAAGGGTAGAAGTTGATTCAATCAAGCATGCAAGCTGTTCGAAGGGCAATGATTTGATACAGTTCTCATTAATTTTCAACAAGTCGTAGTCTTTTGTTAGGTCTAAGGTGGTTCGCCTTGACTTATGGAACTGCCTCCAGCACCTAGAAGAACAAAAATCATTAGCCCAAATGTATGGACTTCACATGCAACATTAATTTACTGCTCAAGTCCACCAAAGTTTCTAAAAGGTATTGCACTGTGAATCCACAAAAGTAAAAGAAAAATCTTATCCCAAAGAAAACCACATAGGTTTTGCCAAGCTCATGCTTTTACTGTGATGGAAAACTTACTTCAACGGAAATATGCCAAAAATATTTTACAACAAAAAGTGGACTAAACCTATACTTCCGCAAGCAACTGCCTATAAAAAACGGCGTCAATCAAACTTCCTGAATATACCTGGCCAATTTCCTGGAAAGGATATCAGCCTGCTTGGTCATTCGGTTCCAGTTTACATGAACAGAATTGTGTTGTCTTCCTCTCTGCCTTAGATATTCTGCTCTTTTTCTCTTAGCCTAATGATCACGGAACAAATGCAGAATAGGGACAGTTAGAGATATAAAAGGCTAACAATTTAGAATCAGAAATCAAGCTAAACAAATTATCAATTAAAATATAAAATCATACCCTTTGCAGTCGATTTTCCAACTGGTCCCTCATTCTGTTTCTTTCTACTTCACGTTGATGAGAGACTGTTTTAGCCACCCGCCGAACTTGCAACATCCTTGCACATGCTCTCTTCTTCTCTGCTTCAAGCAACCCCAATCTCTTCTTCTCAGCAGCTACCCGTTTTTGGTGGATTGATGCACATACTCGTTCCTTATACTTGCTCTCCTTAGCCATTCTTCTTGATATGGATTGCAATCTCCTTTCCCTTAATATGGCTCTTCTTTGTTTATGGGCCTTTAGCATAAGCATTCTATTAGCCTCTGCCTGCTGGACTCGTAATTCAACTTTTGTTCCAAGCTTCTCCTTTTCTCTCTGACAGCGCATTTCTACATCATTCTTTGCAGCCTGGCGCAACTCATCCAATCTGGTTAGGCGCATCTGAGCCTTGGCCAGCATGTTCAATCTGTGAGCGCAAGACAGAATTTTGTTTAAACTTAAAGCTTTAGGGACAACAAAAATCAGAATAATTTTAAGAAACATTTGGTACAAGTATGCTATTAAAATCTGATATCCAAAATTCAACAGATGGAAAGTCAATGAAGATTAACATGTATCCTTCCATTATCATTTGAAGAATTATTAGCGCAGCTATTTTCTCATTCTTCATCTTTAACATTTCCTCGATTCAGTTAAGCAATAACCTTATACCCCATCTTGTTTTCTTTAACATGATTTTCGCTCCATTAACACAGTGATAAAGCTGTTCATGGACAACGTGAACTCAAGTTCTGTACCCGACATAAGAAGGCCAAAAGAAATTAAAATTGTTGTTTCTTCAATCAGCTAGTATTTATTTATTGTAGACAAGGAAAAATACAAATGACTAACACATTAGTAGTTTAAAGCACAACAGAAAAGTGAGACATTTCGAAGGCTGTGGTCCTGACAGTACATGTAGGGCCCATAAAAAAAGGACAAAGGAAAGACATTTGCAAATCATAACGCTTTAAGCCACATCATAATCCATCAGTAAAGAAGGTTTACTGAAGCAAATTAACCACTGTCCACAGAGTATATATCACAGAAATAGCATGCAAAAACAAAATATGTTAAAGGCATCATATATGCAATATATTTCTTTTTATACATTACTGCAAGCCAACTTTGGGGTAACTCAGAACCACTAAAGAACCCTTTTCATACCTTTTCTGCTCCGCCGCTTGAAGCTTAGCTTCAAGACGTTGGCCAAGGTCTTCCTCCTGAGATGAAGAACGTGAGGGACTCCTAGGCTTTGGTCTTGCCTTGCTTGAAAGTGTTTCATGGAATCGCTGAAAAATCACTAAAGAGTTTCAGTTTAACAAGACCTTACGGGGGAAGAACAGTAAATGGACATAGAGAATCAGAAATTCTAGTACAAGTAATACTTTTAAATTTTGAAAATCTTGGAAGTTAGTTCCTCTATTATACGTTAGAACTCATAAAGAGAGAGAGACCCACGAGAGAAAAATGAGAAAATTTCAAACAGAAACATGTACCTAACACAAAGCCTAAACCTTCAAAGGCACGTTGTTTGGGAATAACCCAAGTTCACGAAAGATCAAAATTCAAAACTAAGAAATGTAAAGATTAAGGAAAAGGGGAAAGAAAGATTCACGAAGCAAGACTCAACCAACCTAAAAGAAGCAGAAAAAAAATAGAAATTATTGATATATTAAAAGAATTTCAATTTTCGTTCACTAGAAACACTAAGAAAAAATTCCCAGAAACCAAAAGGTTAAGAATTCTTTAGTATTGGAAAAAAAAAGGGAAAGATATACACTTGATGGTTGCTAAGAACAGTAGTCTAAATAAATCTTCAGAATCTTAACCATCCGTCTACAGAGAAAGATAACACTTTCTCTGTTCACAAAGAATAGCCGTAAAAATTCTTAATTTCCCCTTGTCTAAGAACAACTTACCGTTGCTCGAGAACCCAGTTAGGTACAAACACTTCCCGGAAGAATCAAACAAAACAAAATGAAAAACAAACAAACAAAAGAAAACAAAGAACCAAACTTTTTGTAAGAATATCAAAACCAACCTGTCTACGAATATGAGCATCTCGAAGTTTAGCTTCAATTTCCTCGACAGAAGTTGGAGTCTTGTGAACCTCCTCCTCTAGTAATCTTTTTCGAAGCCTCTTCGGTATTCTTGGCGAAGAACCCGTTTGACTCACTGGAATATCCAGTACTATCCCTCCTCGCATCCTCCCCTCCTGCGTGCCCGGCGACGGTGATGATCCAACTCCGGCGGCCATAAATGCAAGACTCAGAACAACAACTCAAACAACCCTCTAGGCTCTGGTTTTGTGTCTTCAACCCAGAAAAGAAAAAGCTGATTATTTGGAGAAATTCAACGACAGAAACAAGAACCAACCGATACCCAGGAAGGAAGACAGATGGAAAGGCATTTATGTGGGTGCGTAGGGGCGTGTATGTGTCTATATACAATGTGTGTGCGCGTTAAAGAGAGAGGTCGCGTCTAGTGGACTCTCTCTCTCTCTCGGAGTTGTTTGTTGCTTCCTTTTGACAGTCTCCTTAAAAGAACACGCGAGAGAAGAGAGAGATGTTTCTGGTTTGGGTTTTCGGGTTCGCTTTGGTTCGGTTTGGGTGGAGTCTCGTGTGTTATCTTAGGACTTAAATGTTAATTAACGGAATGTAGCATATCATAGCTAATGATTTATAATGAAATGAAATATAATGTGATGAAAAGTTGTTTGAAAAAAATAGAATGTTTTGTAGTGAAATGTTGTTTGAAAGATGAATGTAAAGGAATGGAATAGAATATAAA
The DNA here is from genome assembly GCA_026284645.1 of Erythroxylum acuminatum. Taxonomy (NCBI): domain Eukaryota; kingdom Viridiplantae; phylum Streptophyta; class Magnoliopsida; order Malpighiales; family Erythroxylaceae; genus Erythroxylum; species Erythroxylum acuminatum. The sequence goes on from JANKOD010000192.1 coordinate 1,466,925, forward strand.
TGACTATTACATCTCTAATATTAAAATAGTTGTTGCATGAGGTTTAACGCTATGATTTTAAAACAGAAATCATATACAATTAAAAAGTTACGGTTCAAACCCGAGGGGTGTGGTAAAGTGGCAGGGACTCATTCATCCTTAACCAAAAGTCAGGAGTTTGATCCTTGACTTTGAGTATGGAGCAGCCTTAAATCCTTGAGCCAACTGTCCCACCCTATGAGGTGCCTACAAACTAGCGAGGTGATTAGTCACTGGGTCCGCCAGTGGATACCCTGATCTAAGACCCAAAAAGAAAATTTGTAGCAATATATTTATTATTGACTACGAATTTTAAAATGTGGCTTGTATTTGCTGTAGTGACTTGTCCTTTTAGAGACACCCACCAATTCATTGATTGAGCGAGACCACCATGAAGAAGCTAAATCATAGTTGATTTGGGTACGGGAAAATCCTAATGTAGACGAGGAGTTCAAAAATATTTCAAAACTAGCGAGGTATGAAAGAAGGTTCAGCATCTATGGAAAGACATCCTCTAAAGAAATTACAGTTTTCCCATTTGCGTTCTTATATTCCAATGTGTCACTTAAATTCCTTTTATCCTTATCGAAACCGTCGACTTTGATGCTACAACTTCTTTACGTTCTCAACCATTACTGGTGTTGTTTGATATCCAGCAACTTATTGTCTCCGTGGAAGGAGATCTCTTTCTCTTTCTCTTGCTTATTTTTTTAAGTTTGTTTGTTATCTTATTACTGCTTTATACCGTATAATCAATCGGTTAATTATAATTTTATAACATAATTATTTAAAAGAATATTTTATCTTTTTCTTTTGAATGGAAATGATGCATTTAAGCTATATTAGTAGTGTCAAAAAGCAAAGCATCATACAAAAAAGATGGTGGGCATATCCCCCATTCTAAATCAGGCATAGAACCAGCA
>JANKOD010000192.1:1485857-1507063 GCA_026284645.1 Erythroxylum acuminatum
TTAAAAATAACATAATTTTATTAATAAATATTATGTAAGAGATTAAATAAATTTATTTAATTAAAAATAATCTATCTTTAAGTTTTATCTACTGTGTAAATAAAAATATAATTATATTAATATTAATAATTAAATAAAATTTTTTAATTGAAAGAAAAATAGAAATAGAAAACTGAAAACCAAAAGTGAAAAGCACAAACAGAAGTAGAATTAAACAATTCCTTAGGTTGTAATTTATTTCCCTTTTACAGCGAATACACTATTTTTTAATTTCTTAGTTGGAATTATTAAATTGGCCGTTTTTTATTGGATCATTTCTTTTGTACGATAAGATCTTTGGACAATTAATTTAATTAACAAATGTGGTGAAGTATACATAATAATTAATCTTGAAAGAACAAAAATTTCCTCAAAATTTGTATGATCTATAACAATAGCACTCAGAGGAGAGTTTATTAGGGATGCGTTCAATAGTATGTAATTTTAACAGTTAAAGAGGTGGTTTTTAACAGGGTTGTATGTAAAAAATGATGATAATATGAAATATAAATAAATTTGTATATATAAAACAATAAAAATATAAAATTCGTACGTACAATATGGTAAATATTAACAATAAAAAGATATAAAAATGTAAATAAATACACAAATTAGAAAAAAGACGGGTACTATAAAAAATAAATTAGTAGACTAAGTTGCTTAGGTCAAATAATTAGGGGCGAAGTATTATGTAATTAAAAGAAAAAGGTTGACTCGATTAAAAAAAAGTTTAAAAATTTTAAGGGATGAGAGAGATCGTTTTATGTGAGATTTTTTATCTGTAGTTAATAAGCTAAAGTTTTTTCGGCAGGTTTTGTTTTAGTAGTCTTATTATTATTGATTACTTTCTTCTAATTCATATTAGCCTTTTTTTTTACAGTCTTTAAAAATTATTTTACCGGGTTACGAGGTGGTTGGCAACCACTAGCTTGTTGGGCCTCGCGCTGTTCATCCCATACTTCGGATCGGGTTAGAATTGCCTCATTGCGATCCCTAGCGGCCTAAATTGATAGTAACCCTAAATATTAAAAAATAAAATTTAACCTCTTTTTTTTTTTTTTTTTTGGGGTGAATTTAGTAGGTGACATCAAAAATTTTCTTTTTTTCTTTTTTTTTTCTTCTTAAAACGGAGTAATTCGCAGCCGCTACCTTTTGAATACACTCTAGGTAAATCTTCGAATTGACGTAATAGTATGTAAATTACGTCAACCGGGTACTCTACACTAGGCAAACTCTTTACAACAATCTCCATAAAAAAAGCGTAAGTAGAAAAAATCGAACACAAAACCTTTTGACTCCATGCCTCAAAATTTGTTATCGTATTTATTAAAGCATACTTTATATGACACATTTAAAAATTTAAATAAATTCATATGTAATGCTTTGTTGTTTTTAATTTCACGCAAATTAATTTAGATAATGAAATATTTTATTTTATGTTTTGTAATTTACTAGGTTACGTTTTCCTTTTTTTAATAAATTCTATTTATGGAGTACATTACATAATTCAAGAGTACAAGTTTTAATTGTCAAAAAAAAAAATTGAAAATCCCTTTAGAATTTCTTATTTACTTCAAAAGTAAAAACGATTTTGTTAAAAATTTGATAAAAAATAATTTCTTTAAATACCACAAGAATTCATAAGAGATGTTCGAATTATAGATGCCTCTGAGCTATGAACAGAGACAGAAGATAACAGTGGAAGAAGAAGAAGGAGGAGAAGAAGAGGAATGAGTTTAGCACTGATTCAAGGATATTCTTCTTCTGAGGAAAAAGAAGAAGAATCAGTTTTAGCTGATGATTCAGAAGACCTAGATGATGATGATGAAGAAGAAGAACGGAACAACGATGTGTACAACTACACCACAAGTTCGATACTGTTAGAACGTACCTCGACGGTTCCTCCTCCTTCGTCCTCTGCTCTCCCTTCGGCTTTCGATGCATTTTCCGAAGTGAGATCTTTTCAATTTAATTTTACAATTTCTTTCTCTCTTTCTTAGGTTTTCTTTTTACTTACAAGAGAAACCATTTTTTGGGAAGATTTCAGCGCCACCTCAGTTTCTCAACAATTGCGTGGAAGAGCAGCAGCAGGAGCAGTCTAAAGGAACTGATGGTTATCGAGGGAGGGCTGGTCGATGGAGGAATCGCAACCCCGACAAGAAGGAGTTGCCTTCTGGTATTACCCTTGATTACTTCCCCTTCTAAATTTGTTAATAAAAGAGCATATGTTCTCTTTGATTGTTTGTTAAGGAATCTTATGCAACCAGTGGATTTTGGTTAACGGTTTGTTGAAAATGTTTCCGGATAGACTGATTCCGTATTGTTGGTGATCTTGGAGATCCTACTCTCTGTCCCATCTTATGTTTTCCTTCCATTTGTCTTTTTTCTGGAAATTCTAAAACTTCACTTTTGTTCTTGGGAAATGAATTCTTGAGAAGTGCACATTAGGTAGTTGTCCTCAATATAAAGCATGTCCCATCGTTTGCTCTTATCCTCTTTCTCTCGTTGGTTACTAGTCTTTTCTTTTTTGTGCCTTATGAGAGTGACTTTATAGTCATTCTTCATCCTTAAAATGGCTCAGCTTTGAATCCAAGTTCTTATTCTATATTGGAAATTTAAATAAATGAACTATTTTTGTTGAAAAGTTAAATAGAATTATTAATTTCATTAACATAGTTTAAGTTTAGCTTTCTTTAGTATTTATATAAATGATAATATAATTTAAATACAATAGTAGAGTCTTATCATGATTCTGCATTAGACTTTCCTAACAGTTTATTTAATATTCGTATCAGAAACTTAATGTACAAAATGAAGCAGTTGAAGCAAGAGTTTGCTAACTACTAAAGGCTCAGATGCTAAACTTAAAGCAATAAGATCTTCAAAAACTTGGGATAAGGCAATTGTTTCCTTGTCATCTTTTTTCTGCTCTCTTTTATTTATTTTCTGTTTTAAACCCAACCAATACGCAGATAGTTTGAAATATTCTGCCCGTGATAAAGTCTTTTGTAGTGAGAGATATGCTAAGATGATTAACACAGTGTAGGAATGGTGATGATAAACTACTATTGTCTTTTTTGGTTAAGTGATAATAAACTCCTATTGTCATTTCATCCCAAATCAAATTTACGCCTTCCTCTTCATTTCTGTTTCCAACTCCAATGTCTTTTGAAGTGTTTAAGAGAAAGAAACCATTTTAAGCTACTTTTCTGGGCAGTTTCTCATTGCAGCTCTATCAATCTTACACGTCTGTTTCTTCATTGTCCTCCACCCAGTTCTTTGTCTGCCAATTTAATTCATTTCAATAGATTATGATTTTAGGCTAAGTTAAAGTTCTAGTTGTTTGTAATTTGAACCAACTCGCTAGATCTATATTTACTATCTGTACTAGCATCATGGGAAGAGCTTGTTCTCCTGACCTTGGTATTTGAATTAAGTTTACTTTTCAAGTGTGTGAGTTGTTAACCGAAACTAAGTTTAGTACATCAATGGATAAGTTTTTTACTTTGTTCACGGAAAATACAATGGTCTTTTGGCCTTTTTAACGTTGGTAATTATAAATTACTCTAGGAGCTGTAATGGAGAGTAAGGCTCAACTTGTTGGGATTCGTGAGCGAGTACGAAGTGATGTTGAGGCTAACCAACCTTCAATGCCAAAGGCACCAAGCACAAAAAATGAGAGTCAAAAGCTTGCGCCAACTGTATCCAATCCTAGTGCAGAGGATGCTGCCGAACTACTAAGGTTTGCAGTCTTGTTCTTTCAAACAATTCAAGGATATCTGGTTCCTAATTTTATTATTTTTAGATTTACATTTTTCATGGGATACTATTAAAATCAACATTTAGCTGTTGACATTGTGAAGTTGGTATGAATGTTGTTGCTGCTGTGGTTGTGTGTGTCCTTCATGCTTGGCTTCATGCTTGGCCTACCTCTTTATGTTTCTCACTTGATATTTCTTACTGATGTCGATTTTGTTGTCCTTGTTATTCTGCTCTGTTATGTAAGATTGGACTTTAGAGTAGATATTATAGTGCAGAAAAGCAGACCTTGGCATTGATTTAGGAAAGAAAAGTTGCTACATTCAAATGCAAAGCCCAGATGAGAATTCTTATCTAGATTTTGGTTAACCAAATCATCTGTTCTGGTCGTATAAGGTTTTGGTTTCTTGTGTGTTACTTGTATCTGGCGAAGAGGTTTTGATTTTTTTTCCTCGAAACATATTGACAGAATGTGCTTGCAATGTGGAGTACCGAAAACATTTTCCAACACACGGGGAATGGTGTGCCCCTTTTGTGGAGATCGCCCTCGCACCGATGGAACGCAGGATTCGAAGAAGAAAGGATCAACCATCAAAGACAAGGAAAAAACCAAGCGTATGAAGGGTCAGTCGACTCATGCTACTTGGAAAAGTGAGACTGAGATGCATCTCAGACAGCAGTTCGATTAGTTTGGCAAGCAACGGTATTTTATGTTTCAGGATCATTAGTTTTGTAACACAGTAACTTGTTTTGTGTATCTTAAAGTGACGGATGTTAGGGCATATCATGGGAACATATCAAAAAATGTTTGTGACAAATGAGTACAATTAGGTTATGATGTATGCTTGTTGTTGGTTCATAATTTAGCCTTTTGTGTGATCCCGCATGAAACCATTGCATCACTCATTTTCCTTTTTCCTCTTAAAGAAACGATCCGACTAGAACATGAACAGGAAATTTACTTTTGTATCATAAAAATGTGGTTTGGCGCGAAGGTACAAGAGTTGAAATTTGCAAACTTTTACATTTGAATTTGAAGTGATTAGATAACTATAAAAAAGTGAATACGTTAAATATAATATTTTAAAAATTGAATTAAAAATTAAATCAGTAAATTAAAAGATTTACATATTTGAAGGTTTAATTAATATTAAAATTTTCATAAAATTTTCATACTTGTGTGGCATTTGTGAAATGCTCGAAATTTCTTAATATGGCAGAATAAAAGATTAGATCCCAGTAGCTTGTTGCCTCTTTAACTAGATTTTTTATAGAGTGACAATATGCTCAATCTAAGACTAGAAATTTTGGTCCAACAACAAGTACTGATGGACCTGTTGTCTGTTGATCAGGCCCAAATGCTAGAGCTATGAAGTGCAAATTTGATATTGTAATTCTATAAAGTGCAATTTTGATATTGTAATTCAATATGATCAGGGGGACTATGTCATATGGTTTAGTAATAAGAGGAGAGAGGTCCATCAAATTATATTGCTGAAGCTATCGCAATCAAAGAAGCCTTATCTTGGTTGATACAATCTGGCTTCATGTTAGTTGAGGTGGAAATAAATTGTCTTTAGTTAATGCAGAAGTTCCATGGATCAAAAATTGGCATCAATGAAATGGAAGTGATACTGGAAGAATGCAAATTAACTGCATTTGTTTTTCAATCCTTTACATTTAAATGGATTCCAAGGCATGTAAATATGGTAGCCCACTTGTTATCTAAATCAGCTATTAGATATCCCAATAGGTTTAGTTGAGACATAATACCTATGTTTTTATTAGACACTCTAAATTGTGATATTTCGTCTCAATAAATAAATATTTTTTCTTAAAAAAATAACAATTCATCGTAACTTCATTTTTAACTATGAGACTATTTTTGATAATTTATAAAATTAAATTAATTTACAAAATTAAATCAATTACTTTTAATAACAAAGATATGAGAATATAAAAATTTTTATAATGGAGGTAAACTGCTTTAATTTTTTAATTATTAGTTAAATCTATATATTTAATATATTGAAATTTGGTGGGAATGCACTAAAAGAAACAACAATATAAAGACATTCAAAACAGAATGCTGATTTCAGTTCCATTCGCTAAATCCGGCACCAAACTCAAGTTCGTTAAAGTTATGATTCCAGACACTTGGCCATGACAATCTCACACATAAATGAAACCCTAGTCCTCCATTAACCATCGTTTTCCACCAACATACAAATTAGAACCCCCTGGTGTTACAATGATTAATCTTGCAGCAAATGGCAATCAAACCTGGCATCTGTTACAGGAGCCGATGATAAGATACAAATAAGAGAAACTCTGTTATGGTCATCTTTTTTACATTCAAAGGTACTCTACGAATAGAGGAATACACAGTGCACATTGCATTGCATTATCTTATCGGTTGTCAAGTGTCACCAATGCGAATTTATCAGCGTCGTTAGCATTTTCATCTAGGCAAACCTCACCCTTGGTAATCAAAGCTGAACTTGTAGCGGACCCACGAACCTGGCATTTTTCAAATTTCTAGAATATTTAAATATCATGATACATTATGAATCGTTGTTACGGAACAAACTCTTAACAGAGCTTACCACTGCCTCCGACTTGAGAGACAATGCATCGCTATTAGAGACTAGTGATGGATCTGAGGGCCTATGAAACAACAAATGTGCGATAGATCGATCGATGGGATTTGTGTTGGTTTCAACATCCATGAACCCAACAGCCCTGGAAGCAGATAAAATTCAATAAACAAGTGAAGAAAAGGGAACTATCAGGATATGAGAAAATCTTTCAAAGATCGCAAACTTAAACATCACATATATACAACATTTATAAGAAGACAACACATAAGAAAAGGGGATTTACTTGTCTGGTTCCTCAGCTGCAGCTGAGCTGCTTGTTTGTCTACCGTCGTTGTTGCCACCATTTGCATTCGCACAGTTATGTCTTTGTTCAGCACTCCTAGCTAACCGATAGAGACTATCCCTTATGCACAGTTTTGTCCTAATATCCAACTGATGTCAAGAAGAATCAGCCCACTAAATTCCACACAAGTATATGAATAAATATAGAAGTGCAGTGTATAAGTGCATGTGAGAGCCTTCGTCAATGGGATGAAGACCATGCATTAACATCCATATATTTAACTCTACATGTCTATATGGAAGTGGATCAATAACGTCCATCATCTGATCCAAATGCTAAAAGGTTTGACAAATATATGTTTGTCAGGAGATAACACATGCTGTAAATGCAATATATGAGAACCCTAGTGGCATAAATACGAACCCGTTCCATGACCAATTGCAGCTGTCGAAAACTAGTCGCCTCAAGGGAGATGTCATCAAATAAAGAACTCACGCACGAACTTTCCTGTGCATTTGAAGAATCAATTTCCCCCTGCAATCCTGCTGAAAATCCTTCAATTTCACTGTGGCCTTCAAAATCATACGCAGAAGAGCCAGCTTGTTTCTGAAGTGTAACTGAACCAAGTAACGCTGATTGACCAGTAATATCAGTTTCTTTAGTGTTGCTGGGAAATGACAGCTGTAACTCTTGCTGAATACGTTCCTTGCCAGTATTATCATTAAACATTCGGACAGAATTCTCAAGTTTTGAATTATAAAAACTTTTAACGGACTCCACTTGATTTGATGCATATGATGACTCCTTTAAAGAAGCACATAGATGGGTACTGTTTCCTGATTTGGCATCAGATTGAGTTGGACATACTGAAATTTGATCTGTGGAATGACTGTAATCCATATCCACATATGGGATAGGCATCTGTGTGTAATTCAAAGACTGAGGTCCCACAGTTTGATTATGCTGCTGACCACCTGGAGTTGATAAAGGTTGGTGGGATGAGCCCCCAAATAAATGCTTCATATCATTCATGGTGCTATTGTGATGGAAAAAGCAACCATTTTCCATCTTTCGATCCTTTCTCTTGACAGCTGATTGATTTTGATGCTTTGCTTGTTTTTTCTGCCAGTTGACCTGTTATATGCAGAGTCGTCAATAAAAGAAGTCCTCTTTTTCTGAGTAAAGAATGCAAGAACTTGAGATGTGAAATCAGCCATTTGATTCATGAGTATCTAGCAGATCGCAACACAAGTTTTCAATGCATGTATCAAAGTATAGGCAAACGGTTAGAACTGCATAGGGAATCTGAATACGGGATTCCAGTGAGCATCATTAGCAACAATAGGAATGGTGGTAAAAATATTGCACACAGCAATTAGACTCAGAAAAGTCTTTAAAAGTTACTCACAGTACCCAATAGTTATTAATCAGAACATAGCAATTCTAGAATTAAGGTTGAAAAATATACTACTAGGAAAATAGGCTATCATTGGCAATATGGCATGTATAAGTGGTCATCTCTACTTACAGATTTTGCATCTGAACCATTGAAAAATAGTACAGGACTTGGAGCCGACTGGTCAACAGCTGTGGCAATACTTGAATTTGTTTTGTCACTAGTAACAAGGCTTTTCCTTTCAGAATCATTCAATGAACTGTTTAGTGCGGAAGCTACTGGCTGTTCAGAAGCACCGATTAATGCACCTGTCTCAGAGGTGGAAAACTTTGAACTCATCTTAATTTCATCTTCAGATCCTTCATTACATTGGGAAGACGGAAACCAGTACATTGCATCTTCATTACTAAGACTCTCCAGGCCAAATGTTGCATCACAACTTCTGCAAGTTTAAACATATTTACAGTCAACTATACATGCACATCCACTAAAATTCGTGGAGGAAAGTAAAAGTCTGTAATAACATAAAACTAACGTATGAGCCTTTGTGAAGAAAATTTCTGCTAGCTTATTGGGCATAAATTCAAATCATTAAACATGAACAAAGCAATTCTAGTTAAAGGACAACTTTTGGACAACCTGAACATCCTGTCAACATCCTCAAAATTGCCAATATCATCTGCCCACCCATAATACAATAGGTCACTGCCTTCTTTGTCTTCAGAACCATTACCAAAAAAATTGAGATCATCTTTTGCCTGAGAAATATGATTGAGGGGATAGTCATAAGGACTATTTTCCAATGCAGTACTCTTTTCGCTCAGGATAGGGTCATCGGCAAAGAGTTCATTGTCCATTGTATCATCATTTTCACTTTTCAAACAATGATTAGAAGTCTTTGTTTCATCAGACGTTATGTTTCTTTCTTCGACAGGACTACTATCATATGAAGCAGTAAACACACCATCAGGTGTTTCTGACCACGAGCTCTTTTCTAACATTTTATCCTTCTGTGTTACAGTAGATGAGCTAGCTTCTTTTCTATGATTACTACATTTAGTTCCATCATGAGAACGGTTGCCAGCATCAACTACTTCATGTCGAGGTTTCTTACGGCTCTCAACCTGAACTCCAACTTGACCCAATCCATTACCCGGATGAGGTACTATATGATCATCAGTCCCGCTAAATTCATCCCACACATTATCTTCAAGCTGCAACATCAACAACAAGATTTTAGCTGCTATGATCATCAAAATTCTTATCCAAAGTAAAGAACATCAAAGAAGAAAGTGATATTAATAGAGGTTAAACCTTGGTTGATTGATAGAGCTTAAACTTAGTTATTGACTCAAGGGATACATGGAATCAAGATTCAATCAGTTCTTATTTCAAGATACATTCCAGTTCAAAAGAATTTTATCCATAAAATGATTTGGAAATTCATTAAGATAAAGCATATTCACTAGAAACTCAATATCGTAGCAGCATTGAGAAAACAACTAGAATCCAGCAAGGAGTCAACGTTCAACATGTTTTTGTCTTTCAGACCAAGCAATTATTACAATTAACTCAGACAAGTGTATGAATATTACTAACCCATTGGTGTCCATACTGAAGAATGTCTTAGTTAATAAAAAAGCACAGTCCTTGATACATAAATCGTTCTAATCAAACAATCCCAACTGTTGAGTATTAATCGAAACTGAAGAACCATCGCAATAGTAGAATAATTTCTAGAGGGGCTCAACCTTTAACAGGATCTGTTAATGCAAGGTAGAAGAACAGAAACATGATGAGCAAAATGTGTAATGACCACATATCACTAGAAACTCCTCCATGCCCACTGCATCCTCTCCACCAACCCTTTTTAACTCACCAATACAATACTTCAAAGAAAACTTCAATTTGCTTGGTTTGAGACTTAAAAATAAACTGTATTATAGAACTCTGGCAACAGTACTGGTTTCCAATATTATCAAACCAAAGGGATCCTCAAAACTAAACTAATTTCAGAAAAAAGGTCATATTGAAGTACCAATATTACATGGGATGTTGATTCAAGATACCAATACATAAATTTACAAGATCATTTGCAAATCTTGTGAAAAGAAAAGAAACTTGGAAAGATCTTGTAAATTAATTCAAAGCAACACATTATCAGAAGGTCCTTTATCGACATTCTTCTTCTTCCTCTTCCTCTTCTTCTTCTTCTTCTTCTAAACTTATTTCTTTTCCATCATACCTATTTGTTGCAACCCGACATGACCTGTGCATTTACTTGTTGTCCACCACTCTTAAAAAATGTGCTTAATTCGAACCACAAATCAAAATAATGACTCACCAATAAACTAGATTTTTTTTTTCAAATAGCAAATTTCTAAGGGACCTATAAAGAGATAAAACCACTGACTAACTAGCTTCATACAAGTCGAGCTTCAGGTCAGAGAATCATACTAACAATCTAAGAATGAAGGCTTAGTAGAATAGAAGTGAATCAGAAATACAGAAACAAATACATGTTATATTCTTAAAATGTAAATTAATATTGACATCATAAGATGACTCAATATGTATAAATTGACCTATGATGAAGGCAAAACGAATTTGGTTTCCAAAAAGACCATGAAGCTTACAGTTCAGAGAAGGGTGTCGTGAAAAGTAGTGAAAGTCCAACAACCTAATTCATATGACATGTTATTATTAATAGATGTTATTATTAATAGAAGTTATTTTGCAGCCTTGTTACGAAACCTGCATCAGAATAGTAGCTAAGTAGAACAGGACATTCTAAACCTACAAATGCAAAAGGATCTATAAGACTGTAAGATCACCTCAAGATACTCACTTCTATAGCATCATATAGAAAGTTTGATCATCAAAGGAATACTGATAGCAAACTGGTAAAGTAATCAAAACCAGCTCTTCAATAGAAAGGAAACTAGTTAAGCAATTTTTACAGAATAATCTATCAAGTTTGTGAGAATTCTGTAGAAAATCACGATGCCAAAACAGAGAAATAATGAAACAAGTTTTTGATATGGAGGGAAATAGTTAAACAACTTCACAGTCTATCAATTTCATGGGTTTGAAACTGATTAAGGGAAGGGAACAGATTGGTTCCTAGTTCTCTAGAAAAACATAAATCCCCGCCTTTGACCAGTCTGAAGAGTTAGTAGACATGCAAGCTGTTTATGACACCACTTTACCTTAAACCAGAAAGCAAAGGGTCTACTGATAAGAACCTTTGAATAAATCCTTGTTGAGACTATTAAGTAGCACCCAACTGAAGATCATTGTAAGTAGCACTTAAAAGGAGCTAACTAAATTTTTTACAAAGTAGTAATACTACTTAAAAATACTTCTTGTGTTCAAGAATTATGAATACAGAACAAGATATACTGTAAACAAACCAACTCAGAACTAAAACATGTACTTAACAAATCAAAACACAGCACTGAGTTCACCCCAGTAGCAAGGTGGGCTTAATCAATCTAGTAAAGTTTTAAAATAAGCGATGAACTAAAACACATGTATCCACCATTTTAAGACAGGGAAGATTGGTTTCCAATGTAAAAAAGAAAAAAGACAGGAAATATGAGTAGGCTTAACCTTATGTATTACAAAGGCAACTCAACTACCGTTTCTGTATTTTCCTTCTCCTTTAAATAATATAAGGGATGACTCATGCAACCTTTATAGGGCCACTGTTCGTCATACTCCAGGTTCTCTTTTTTGCTAGTCAATTTTTTCTAGTACAACTAATAATACACAAGCCCCAAAACAAAACATTTTTCATAAACAATATCCTCATGCTCTGAAGCAGCTACCAAAACCAGTAAAGTCAGGCTACGTGACTAACACTTATCACCAGAACAGAAAGGTTAATCAAAATCCCAATAAAGCAGCACACACAGACAATGTATAATCAAACAGCTGCATAAGCATATCTCGATTAACCAATATGTGGCTACCAATTCTTAGTGAAAAACAAGGCTATTCCATAGTATAGAAGTCCATTGGTCATTCTTACATTTGGGTTAAAATTTTGATTCATTTGAGTCTAACTGATTATCTGTGGATTGTACATCTTAGGATTGTCATTAAAAGCAGCAAACAAATTTAACCTTTCAAATTTTATAATGGTAGAAGAACTACCAATAGCTTTCTGTTAGTAATTAAAGAATGCAAATTGATCAGTAAGAAAGTAAATAATATAAACTCTCACAAAATCACAATTTATTTCTTATTCTCTATTACACTAATCTAGACTGAAGAAACCTTGCAAATATATTCTCAACACAAAACAAGATGAAACAATTGAATGACCAGTACTTAAACCTGATGCATCAAATAATGATAAAAGAAGGGATACAAAAGTTTGTACCTCATAGACGCATAAGTCTGACATTCCTTCAAAATCCTCTACCCGCCACTGAAAATTTCTTGATAAGAAGTCATAATTATCATAATGCTGCTTCCAATTATGTTTCTGATTCAGAAAAGAAAGACGTATGCTAAAATTTGTTTTGATTGATTCAGGGTAAAAAAAAAAAGGTCCAATTAAATCAAACACAAGATTGAGAAAATGCAAACCAAATCAACAGTAGAAGAGCTGTAATTATGACGTTAAAGCAAGTTACTGTGTTTCCTAGCTCTAACCAAGCAAGAGTTTAATAAACTAAAGAGGTATCCAACTAATCAAAAGTAGACAAGTTTATGTGACTTATTTATGTGGATAAGTTTCCACCATATTACATCAACCTTTAATTCAACAATCCAAAGACTAGCACAGAACTCCAACTCTATAAACATGTGAATAAACCATCAAACTTGGGTTATTCTCTTGCTATCTTCCTTCTCAGACTGCATCTATTCATCTTTTCACACATAAGAATCCACTAATCTACAATTTAGGCTCTGGTTTTGAGTCTCAGGTTTAGTTCTATAACTATATCCCACATCACATAACAACGGCAGCTTATTACTTAACATCGCAGAGTTTCTCAATTTCACGAACCAGAAATAATAGGTTAAACATAAATCAACTCACGTAACCCTAAATATTCGACTTCTAACATTTCCAACAGCTCAAGTTTCTTCAATCAGAGTAAATTTTCATTAGCAAACTAACTCAAAATTCGACCAAAACAAGAAATAACAGACCTGAAAAACAGAAATAGCAAATCCTTTTACAAACCGATTGAACTTAACATTTTCTAAAAACTTTTGGAATTAAAAACAAAAAGAGAGAAGAAAGTAACAAGACCTACAACCGAATCTCGATTTCTCAGCAACCAAAACAGTAAATCAGTCTGGATCTTCAGCAGTAACACTAAAACTCACCTGAAACTCAAACTGGAAAAAAGCCGATCGAACCTCTTCCTTCTCTCCTAAAAAATGAAAACTACCTCAGAACAAACAAAAGCTTAACCTTTTGCTTCTATCAAAGTCACAATTCCGAACCGAGCAGTAAAAAGAAAAAAGGAGCTTCCAGAACAAGGTGAGCTTCTCCTCTCTCTCTCTCTCTCTCTGTGTGGTTTTTTGATTTTTGATTTTAATTTTAACTGATAAAAATTAATTAATAATACAGAGGAGTGGGAATTTTTTATATTTTAACGAAAAGAGAGTAAACAAATTGGACGCCACGTGGCGAGGAGATCAAGACAAGCAAACTTTGATATCAGAACTAGTGGAGGAGAGAAAGAGATGAGATCCGATCACTTTCTGCGTCCCCATTGGTCCACGTGTAGTAGTACTTTCTAGAACTCCGAAACGTGTCTAGGCCCCTTCCATCCAAAGGAATCCTTGTGGCGTGCACGTGATCGACGTCACTCGCTCACTCTCCCTTTGTGTTTTTTTAAAGTTATTTCATAATAATCTTCTGACGTGGAAAGCGTTGATTGGACATAACCATTCTAAATTTCTAACCCATGAAATTATTAAATTTATACTAATTTTTGAATAAATGGATTGATTTTTATTATTTAATTTTAAATTATTCATTACGAAGTATTAAATTAAATATTCAATAATATGCTATTGCATAATATATCATATATCATAATAGAAAACTAAATATAGATGACATTATTTCATCTTAATATTTACACTTTTTAAATACTTAGTAATTTTAAGAAATTTAATTAACAAACAAAATTAAGAGATGATACAATTATTTAATTTGTCTTGAAATTAATAAAAATGTTTTAATTAAATTGAATTAATTTAAATTAGGTATGATAATGGGTCAACTCATGGGCGCCCCGCCAATTTTTTAAAATAATTTTTCTAAAATAAATTTTTTTTGTTTAAGTCCAGATCTCGACTACCCAGGCTTAGGTCTACTTGAGGTCTAATTTTTCTAAGTAAAATGATGGCTCGTTGAACGGTCTATTGAAAACACCTTAATCTAAACCTATGAACCGGCCCATTATCATCCTTAATTTAAATTCTCGAAAATGAGTTTAAGATTTAAGAACTTAAGGAGTTGGTGCAAAAAACGCATTTTGAACCTTAATATTTATAATATAATATAGGTTGAACCTTAACATTTTGAAATGTTCAAATTGAATTTTAAAATTTTTAAAACTTTTAGAATGAACTCTAAATAGGTGGAAAATTTGATGGGATTCAATAAATGTCATGTCAATGCTGATCATACGATAGATTCCACTTATCACATGATAATGAAACCCATATTTATATATTTTAGACAAGAAATTTTATTTGTTTTATTAAAATTTTCAAATGTATTGAAAACATAGAAGTTCAATTTGAACGCTTCAAAATGTTTGGGTCTCTTTTATATTTTATTGTGAATGTTGAGATTCAAAATACACTTTTAGGCCCGCCTTATGTTTTAATTAAAAAAAACATTTTTATTGTTTTAAAGTTATTTTAATGCAAATTATTAGATAATTAATTATTGTGGATATGATAAAATATATATTTAATATTGTGTATAAACTGCTTAAATTATTCAAATGGCCTAAACTAAATTGTTAAAATTGTTAAAATCTTTAAATCATTAATGGTAATGATAATCATTACTTTCTCTTAACTAACCATCATAATTATAATGATAATATTCATTCTCATTCTTTGCTATGTTCATTTCCATTCTTATTACTATTTTCTGTATGAACCAACTGCCTCTTAAATTATTGGGTTATATTAATAAAAAAATATAAATTATTGGATTCTTATTTTAATTATTCAAACTGTCAAACGGAATTAAAACTATGATTACACAATGTAAAGACTTTTACTTTATTAAACGCTAATTATATATATTTTTTAAATTTGATACGTGGTCATATTTGGACACCAATGTCGCATATCTGGAGGACGAGGCTTATCCTCTACTGGATGAACTTACTGGTAAAGTTAGCACCGAAAATCTTGAACATGTGCGGAGTTCGAAAAGCAACCTTACTCGTCTGCTTGCTCGTGTACAAAAGGTTTAACGATAACTATATCTGATCGAGCGGAGGCTCGTCTAGTTATGTTTCCTCGTATGAATCCCTTGCCTAAGGATACTGGAGATATTGATCCTGACATTGGATTCTGTACGCTTCAGGTGAGGGATGCGATTGAACATATATTAGATGACAATGAGTACATGGCTGATTTATGCTTGAAAAGGAAATGGATCCAGGTCTAGATTCAGCAGTCAGAGGCTTTGCTAGGATCTGCAACTTCAAATATCATCATCCCTTCCGCACCACCTTCACTACATCAACTTGGTTCTTACAGAAGTTCAAGTTTGGTGAAGTAATCACCAAATTATCCTTCTTAATTCAGTTATTGAGATTATTAATCTGCTTTTGTGAAGTAAACTGAAATTTGTTCTTCAACTGATGTCAATTTGCAGGTTCGTGAATATATTGATAACACTGAAAACTATGTGAACATCCAACTTGACAATAAGCGAAATGAGCTCATATAGCTCCAGCCGATGCTAACCATCACGGCATCTCCAGTAGCATTAGCAACTTGATTGCTGGAATATTTAGCATGAATATACCTTGTTATTTGTACAATTTACAGGGGATATTTGGGTATGTTGTGGGAGGTTATACGACATCTTGTTTCTTCATTTTCCTGCTTCTTGGATATAGAAGGTGGAAGAAACTACTTGGTTCCTTTTAGGCCACTGAGTTGGGTTTCAGATAAGAGCATTTCTTTTTGATTCAAGATTCCGACAAAAGCTTCAAAGCTCTGTTACATAACATGCAAAGAATGCAGAATAGCCATGGATAAAGTTGAATGAATGGATAAAGCTTGATTTGGTCAGAGTTGACGGCACAAAGAATATTTAGACTCGAGTTGAAATTTGAAATTTGAAATTTGAATTTTAAAATATTTAACTTGATTCGAAGAGGGTTTGGTAGAATTACCAAATTGGATTTTAGGCTTCTTCTGCGTAAGAGAAGAGCGAGGTCAGCCCATAGCACAGTGTTAGGGCTTTTCTCGGTCAATTAGGCCTATAGACAGTCTTCTTCACAGCATCCGATCGTAACAGGAAGAAAAAAGACGACGAAAAGCCTATGGATTTTGTCGAAAATCTACCTAATAATCCACACCTTTTCATATAAACACATTTCTCGCAACATCTTTGTTTACGACCTTGTTCGATCGCCGAGAACATCGGATCCAGAGAATGCGTGGAAGAAGAGGTTAGAAAGATGTATAATGGCCTATGATTGGCCGGACATAACTTATCTGGTGGAGGATCAAGGACACTGTGCTTGTAGATATTTCATCGACGTTCAGTAGGGTTTTGGATGGTCTTGAAGTTTTGTTTCTTCCTGAGATCACTCAGGAAAACTGAACTCGTAGGAAAATTCAATAGAGATGCCGCATCGTTGGAGAGGAGGAGGACGAGAATTTACAGGTAGTCTGGATAACCATTTTTCAGTTGATTGCAATTTTTCCGGTTCCTAATTCTCAGTTCTATCTCAATCACTTGACTAATTTCTCTTTCCAGGAGTAATATTGCTAGTGATAAGAACCATATGCTGGTTGGACTTTCAAATGGGTCATTTTGCATAATATTTTCTAAAAGTCAAAAGCCCAGGACGACAATCTTGTTTATATTTCTGCCTAATTGAAAGTGATTTTCAACTTGGTTCTTGCTGTCTTTAATGCATTTTCATGAGACTTTTGAGCTTGGATCCTGTTCAGAATAGAGTAATTATCATAATTTTCACATTCTTCATGTCATGGCCTTGCTCCTAGCGTGAAGAACTATGTCTATCAAGCTATTTATGGAGAAGTTATGTTACTTCTTGTGTAGTTTGAACATACAGGTAGAATAAAGTTTTTACATCCAAATCAGTATCTTGTCAAGTGAAATGTTCGATTACTTGTGTGCTCATTTTCACTACTTACATTTTGGAACTATTTCTTTGCCTAAGGTTTCATACATCTAAGTTTTTGGAGATGTTACTAGGGAGCAGAGTATTCAATGAGAAATGAGTAATTGAGCTCTTGGACTCTGTTGAACTATTTTGGTAGCCTGTGTTCAGCAAGAGGAGACAAAGGCTCTTAACGGAGGAAATTTCTTGGTTGCAATATGGATGCCAGTGATGCATGTAATACTGCATGAAATAGGTAGTCTCCTTCGAACTCAGTTGGAATTGCCCTGTGCTTATAACCGTTGGCCAAGTTGATATGTACTTTTCTGATATAGAATCCTGTTGGAAGCTTTCTTTTTCAGGTTTGATATCTAATGTCTATTTACTTTCCCTTTCCCGGAGTAATATGGCAAAGAAGAGTGATGCTTTTTAGATTTTCAACCGGATCTCTTTGTATAGTGATGCTGTTTTGATTGGCAGCAATAATTATATAGAACACATCTATCTTGTTTATATTTTTTGTTCTGTAATCTTCTTTTTATTGAAGGTGATTTTCTTTGGTTCTTGCCATCTTTCATGGAGCTTTATGGAGCATTTAAGCTTGATCCCTGTCCACAGGAGAGCAATGAAGTATCATAATTACCCTATTCTTTATGCAATGCCCTTGCCCCTTGATGGACCCCTGAAGTTGTGCATCTAGATCAATAATATCAGCAAGATGTCTGGTATTACAAATTCGGAGTTTTGCTTTCCACTGAGGTTGTTGCTTGTTTTATCATATTCTGTTAGCAACTAATATCAGGTTCTGCTATTACACATTTTGATGGATCACTAATCTTGTCTTCTATGAACAAGATGATTTTGCAGCAAATTTATTTAATAAAAGATGATAAAAGACTGAATCTTTATGTACTTCTAAAGTTTATGGTGCTTGTAAACGAATTTCTCATACTGCTTCTACGGGAGGTATTCTTAGGGACTACGCATGGACCTGGCTTGGCGGTTTTGTTCAAAATATGAGGTTTACCACCCTGGTGTGTGCGGAACTACGGGGTGTCTTCACGGGTCTATCACTTATATGGGACTTGGGTTATAAAAGGATAGAATTGGAGGTGGATTCTCTTATAGTTATTAACATACTCTCTTCGCCAGAGCAATAACATGAATCTGCAACTCATTGATTAGGGCTATTCAGGAGTTACTTGCTAGAGAATGGATAGTAAGGCGAAGACACATATAAAGGGAAGCCAATCGTTGTGCGGATTGATTGGCCAACTACGCTCAATCTTTTGAACTCGGCACGACCACCTTTCAACGCCCTCCTCCAAGCTGTATTAAAATCCTCCTAGAGGATATCGCAGGGATCTCTTTCCCTCGTTTAATTCAGTAATTTTTGATATAATTTCCTTATAATTCAAAAAAGAAAAAGTTTGGTAGCAACAATCCTTGCACTTGGCACCAGAAGAGGGATTGTTGAGTTGATGATTTAGCAGAATCTACATCACTCATTCATAGCTGTGTCTTTGTAGGACGTTCACATAGCTGTTCAATTCCATAGTTAATGTTTGGCTCCACTTGATCAAATTGTAGTGAATGAATGGCTGTGATCAATTGCACAATCATTGTCTTCCAGCTAACCTCCATTTTGGATGGATCACCTGCCAGTGGTCTGTGATTGAATCGTCTTGCATGTTTTTGCATCTATAGATTTCGGTTCACCAAATCGAAAACAGTATTTTACTTCAAGTATAGATATTAAAAAAAAACTCAAATTTGTGTTGGCACTAGTTTAAACATATATTTAAGAAAAATTTATTGATTATTTAAATTTCTATTTTTAATATCAATAAAGGAAATTTTATTTTATTTTAAAAGTATAAATAATATTTTAATTCACAATTTTAAAATTAGTTTAATACTTGAACTTTTATTTTATATTACTTTATATTAAATATGATCAAAGATTAATTTTTATTAATGATTATTTTTTGACTTTTCACCACGCTAATTCAATTTAGAAATGGGATCAGATCTTTTGTTCAAGCTTACCAATTTCTTACCTTATTCATTAAATCTCATTCACACGTTTATATAAGATCTGCACAAATATATGGATCAAATTAAGTGACAAAGCGATAGAACTCCCTATGGAACAGGGTGCTCGAACCCTCCGAAAACTATCATCTTTTGGGCTATATCTATCAAAAAATAATCTTTCGGCTAATTATCTGTTCACAGTTCACCTCTTCCTTAGCCCTCTCAATTACACTAATCTTCTTATTCACTTCACTATCAAGTACATACTTCATGGTCTCTTCCTCATAATTCAACTCTAAACACATATTTATTCAAAACTTAAATGATTACAACAGAAAACAAATTATTATAACTATTTATTTTAAAAAAAATTAAAAAAATGACGTCGTTTTGTTGGTCTTGGTTGGAACTGAACAACTCTGGTTCGATCAACCGAGTCTGGCTCGTTGACTTCGAGTCAGGTCAAGCCAGGGTCAGACTGTCATATTTACTAGGGAGTAGACTTGGCAAAAATTATTCGGTTCAAGTTGAATGGACTTTGGGTTAGGTTCGGATTCGTCGAATTATCCAACTTGATCGGACAAAACTTAAAATTTTTAAATGAAACCATGTCATTTTTATTTTTAAAATAAAAAATATGTATTTAATCATACTCAATCAAAGTTTAATCGAGTTTTGAGTCATGTCATTTTTTATTTTTTAAAAATAAAAAATATGCATTTAATCATACTTGATCAAATTCTAATTCAGCTTTAAGCGACTCAAGCTCAATTAAACTCGAACTCAAGACTAAAGCCTCAGACCTGATCATGCTTTGATCGAATCCAGATTTTAACGTATATTTTTTAGACTTAATGCTTAATTAGACTTGAACTTAAGCCTAAAATCTGATCAGATTTTAAGTCAAACTTAGTTTTAAACACATATTTTCAAGACTAAGAGCTTAATTAGACTCAAACTAAACCCTGAAGCCTCAAAACTAATTAGGCTTCAAGCCGAACCCAAGTATAAACACACTTTCTCGAGTCAAACTCAAGTTTGGAATCTTAAACTCGATCAAACTTCAAGTCTAAGTTTGCATTAGAACAAAAATTTTTAGATAAGGCTCAAACCTGAGTGGTCCCAAATTTGATCATTCTACTACCAATCCTATTTGAGGGTTTAAGCATTAACGCGGAATTTCCTTTCTTTTTCTTGGAATGTTATAAAGAATATTATCATAGAGATGCCTAAAAAAGACTTTTATAATATTGACATTTATTTGTCTTATTATTTGTCGCCTTTAACCCTAAATTTTTATAAAAAATACATTTTTTAATTTTTTTATAAAATTCGGTGATTTGAACATGTAAATATTTTAGTTACGAAGAAATAACTTTGTCGATTATTTTAAGACTCGTTCTCAATCATTTAAATTAATAATAATTAAAATTAACATAGGTCAAATATTGATTAAAACCTCAAAATTTTATTTTTAAATAAGACCGTACTTTTTTAATTGGATAAAACAGTGTTTTAAAAATCGGGCCGAACCGGCTGGTCAGGCTGGAGAACCGATGATCCGGAGTATGAAACGGTTCGATTTAGCCCTTATTTTTTGTGAGTAATTGACCCATTCATTTTACGGTCGGACTGGTAAAAATTACTGAACCGGTGAAAGAAAGAACCGGCTGATCCATTTTAAATCAGATTTCAACTTAAATGAGTATTATAATTAATGACTTTTTTTT
>JANKOD010000192.1:1508903-1520373 GCA_026284645.1 Erythroxylum acuminatum
ATGTCAGTGATGCATATCAACAAGAAAATTGTATTGATATAGAAGTTCTAGATAGTGCTCAAGAGGTTGGGTTAGTATCCCGAAATGATGAAGCTCCATTAGAGATTGAAATTGCTGAAAAAATATTACACTCACGTGTTGATGATAATGATGATGTTGAAGAAGATCATGATGAAGAAGACGACACTTTTGATGAGTATTGGAGTAGCGAAGATGAAGCTGCGTTACAAGCTTATGATGATAGTGACTTGGATTGATGTGTAATAGGTAAGATTGAATAATTTTTTTCTTCCACCAAATTCAATTATCTATAGTTTTTCAATTTTTATTTTTAATTTTATTGAAATTGACAGTAACGTGCTTCTTTTGCAGGTTCTTATTCATATACACGTCGGTGAAGTAGCTAAAAATGGACGTGGGATAAATGCTTCACATTTCAATCTTTGGTTGTAGTTTCTTGTGTGCTTACTCAAATGAATTATTTGAACAAGGTAACAAATTTGTGTTCTCTTTGTTGATTTGACTTTTTTATTAGGTTCTGTTGCTTATAACTTTTTTTTTCCTGGCATCATGTTTTACACAATTTGGTGGCTGTATCAATTCTTAATTTGTCTTTTTATTTTGGTTTGTGATCCATGAATTCCCTTAATTTGATTTTCTATAACTTCTCTTTGGTGATGTTAATATGATGCATTGATGTACTTTTATGTTTCTTCCTGTGGATGGTTTTTGTCTTTGTGAATTCTTGAGGTAGCTTTTTTTTTTGTAACTTCATATCTGTTGTGAAAATAATTGGCCCCTTTTTCCAATTATGAAAATATGACATGAGTAAACTGAGTTGATTGTTGTATAAGGCCAGTAAAGTTAGGAAAACATTACTTCTTTAAGTACTGCTAGGAATAAGAGGTATTTGCAGGTATTTTTGCATTATGTAACCTTGAGAGATAGAGATTGTGGAGGTGAAGTTGCTTTCTGCATGTTAATGTCCTAGGTTTCAATGCACATTATATTGGTCTTTCTTTCTTCTTATGACTTAAAAATGAAGGCATGATCTCATTTGCAGTTGTTAGGAGCTTTTCTGGAATCTTTAAGTAATAATGTTCAAGGTATATCTCATTTGCAGTTGTTAGGAGCATTTGCAGTTGATTTCTGGAATCTTTGGGTACTAATGTTCAAGGTATATTTATCTGCAATCTCTGTTTCTTTGTTTTTGTTTGAGTAGGTAATCATATTAGAACTTTTGAGGAGAATTGAGTCCATTTGGGGAAGGATCAGTCTAGATTGTTGATCTTTGGAATTGTAGTTATTACCGGCATGAATCTTGTTTATGCTGATTGGTAATTAAATGCTTAATTTTCCTTTTCTATTCAATATTTTGCCTCTTTTGTATTGGTAATAGATGAAATGAATCAATTTGATTAATAGAAGACAGTTCCCAGAATGTTGAGTCAAAATGTTGCACAAAATAGAAGAAAATGAGTGTTTTTGTCTATTTATTATGCCACTGATTTATCATTGTCGATTCATATCGAGTAGTAAGTGTTGACATTTGAATTTCTTTTACCAGGATTGGGATCGACAGAGTCCAACTCAAATTGTCACAGAAATGTGTGGCTTCGTTACTATACTGTCCGGAACTTTTCTTCTTCACAAGACAAAGGATATGGCTGAAGGCATACCCTTTAACTTTTCTTGTCATGACATATTTAGTATCAGTATTTATTTGCATTCTGAACTTTGAGATCAACTTTAGGTTCAATGACCTTGCCGGTAAGACTTCCTAAGCATTCAGAGGACAGATTTGGTTCGGAAGGCGTCCCTCTAAGACGACAAGAGTCGCTGAGACCTCAAGATTGACATATTCTTTTGCACATTATCAGATTTGATACTTACGTCGGTTAAAGGACTGGCTGGTGTTGATCTGTATTTTGCTGGGAAACCCGCATCGTATCGTCAAGGGGTGGTGAGATTTATGTCTTTCACATTTCTTCTTGGCTTCAGAATGAGGCTAGCATTTCAGCAAATCTTCCCTTCCTTGTGAATTGGAAGGAATTGGCCAACATTGGTGATTCACATTGTACCTTTGTTTCATATCGTTTGTCAAGAATGGCTGTTGAGTTACTCCTGGAAAATGTAAAACCACAAGCTTATTTGACAATGGTGAGAAGAGGGCAATAATGTTGGAAAATGGAGACAACATTCATTCATTTATTTTAGAAATTAATTTGTTACAAAATTGTAGTTGTATATTTTCAATTGATTTTAGTCCATGTTCTTCTTCACGTTGAAACTATTTTTTGCCTCTTTGTCTACTCTCTATCGGTTCATTTTGATTTTTTTTATTCTATTCTTATATTACAAAATCAACTGCGAAATAATCAAACATAAGTAAAAAAATTGTTATTATCATTCTTAATACCATTCTTAATATTCAGTACTAATTGTTGGTATAAATATTAATTTCTATAATATTATTTTTAATGCTTGTATATAAAAAATGTATAATTAGTAATTTCATTCATATTCTGATTCTTACTTTTTATTCTCATTCTTATTTTTTTTATTTTGATTCCTTCGTCCTAAACGAGACCTTTGTGTTATACAAGAAGTACAATAGGAAGGAGAGGTATTAAATAATATAACAAAAGTGAATTTTTATAGGACCATTACTTGGTATTCTTATTGTTTAACAAGGAATAATATTATTTTCATATGTGATATTAATGGTAATGATACTCTTTGTAACCAGGGACGGAGTCAGACTCAACTTTAAGGGGGGGCCGAGATTTTTAAAAGTAGGGATTTTTTTTAAAGGGGAGCCACTTATATTTGTAATTTTAAAATTTTTAATTATATAAGTAATTAAAAAAAATATTTGAAAGGGGGGTCATGGCCTCCCTCCCCTATACATGGCTCCGTCCCTGTTTGTAACAAAGTTTTTCTTTTAATAAAAATTATAGGAATTATTTTTTTTTAAAGGTAAAGCTTTATTAAAGAATTTGGATATATACATAAATTTATAGGAATAGTAGATGAAATAGCTAGAAATTATGATAATATAATTAAAAAATAAAAGAATAAAATAGCTAGAAGTTAAGATAATATAAATAAAAAAGAAAATAGCAAGAAATTGAGAGTAAGAGAGATGAGATTTTTTATATTTTTATTTTTATTAAAAATAATAGTAAAATACATCAGGGTCATTCCTAGTATTTTATAGGCCCCGGGTAAAGTAAAAAAATGAGACCCTATTTTTTTCCTTTTTTTGGGCTCTTATAAAGAATTAAAAAAAAAGCAAAATATGAGATTTTGTTATTCTTTAAAAGGTCAAGACTCAAGAATGAATCCTATTTTATTTTATCTTTTTTTATTAAAATAAAAATAGAACTTATTTTACTATTTATTAAAATAAGTGCCCAAGCTGCCCTTGCCCAGGCCGCCCTGAAATACATGTACCGAATAAATGTTATTTATAAGGGTAACTAATTTAGCTCTTACCTTTGTTTTTTATTAATTTTAATTTAGTTTAATTAATTTGAATTTGAATTAAAATTTAATTTAATGAATATTTATTTAGTTCACATATATAATATATGACGTGTTTATTTTTAATAAAATATAAAAATACAAAAAAAATAAATGTTAAAGTATTTTTGAGTAATTTAGGGGTGTGGTTGAGTGGAAGGAACTCATTCATCCTTAACCAGAAGTTAGGGATTCGATCCTTGGCTTTGGGTATAGAACAACCTTAAATCCTTGAGTCAGCTGTCTCACCTTGTGAGGTGCCTATAAACCAGCTAGAGAATTAGCCACTGAATTCACCGACCGGTCTAGACAAAAAAAAAAAAGTATTTTTGAGTATTTTATTTTATCTAGAAATAATATTTTAGATATGTATATATGAATATAGAGAGAGAGATTCGAGACGTAACGTAACAGATTTGATGTAAGACTTCATTCGCTCAATCATTGGGATGCCCGCGCAGTAAGCTTTCTCGTCAACCAACCAGGGTTCTGAGGTATATCCTCTAATGTTTCGCAACTTTGGAGCATCCGTTGACTGACCATTAATGTTCTTGTTTTCAGTTACATTTTCCTCTTAATTAACTGTTGCTCTTTCAAGTCTCGAGTTTTCCTCCCATTTTCTCCATGGGGTTTGCTAATGCCTAATGGTTTCGTTTTTGGGGCTGTCGTACATGAATTGACTTGTTCTAGTGATTCCCTTTGAGATAATCTGCTCATTTAACTTGGGTTTGTAGAGAACGTGTGAGAGTGATTAATGGGTTCGACGTTTAGCAGTAATCTTTCAGTGTCTACAGAGGATTTTGATGCATCACAAAGCCAAACTTACAAGAGGCATAAGTCGTTACTTACTTGTGAGGGAAACTCTCGGTTGATTCCATGCCTTCCAGATGAATTATCACTTCAAATCCTCGCACGAGTTCCTAGGATATGTTACTTGAAATTGAAGTTAGTCTCTAGATCCTGGAAGGAAGCTTTGGTTAGCTCTCAACTTTTCAAGGTCAGAAAGGA
Source organism: Erythroxylum acuminatum (assembly GCA_026284645.1). Lineage (NCBI taxonomy): Eukaryota > Viridiplantae > Streptophyta > Magnoliopsida > Malpighiales > Erythroxylaceae > Erythroxylum > Erythroxylum acuminatum. Next base: position 1,513,437 of record JANKOD010000192.1, read on the forward strand.
GCTTAGAACAACAGAGGAATGGTTATACATACTCACAAAGGGTCAACATAATCAGTTGTTCTTGTATGCTTTGGACCCTTTGTCTGGAAGATGGCAAAGGTTACCGAAATTGCCTGGTGGAGCTTTTGAAGATGAACCTCAGAAAGGTTTTGGTGGCCTTGGAATGTGGAATTTGGTGGGTTCAAACAGCCGAATTTCGTGTGCAATGAGAGGATGGCTGGGAAAGAAGGATGCCTTTGATCCTATCCCCTTCTCTGGTTGTGCTCTTGGAGCTATTAATGGTTGCCTCTATGTGCTAGGGGGATTTTCTAAATCTTCGGCCATCAGTCGTGTGTGGCAGTATGATACAATACTGAACTCTTGGAGTGAGCTCACACCGATGTCCAACAGAAGAGCCTTTTCTAAGATAGCCATCCTAAACAACAAGCTTTATGTTGTTGGAGGGATCACCGGACGTCGTGGTGCAGTAACCACACTGCAAAGCGCTGAAGTGTTTGATCCCCATACTGGTTTATGGTCTCAAATGAAAAGCATGCCTTGCTCGAAAGCTCAATTATTGCCCACTGCCGCGCTCGCTGATCTATTCAAGCCTATTGCATCAGGAGTAACATCATACAGAGGAAAGTTATTTGTGGCTCAGAGTTTATATTGCTGGCCCTTTTGCATTGATATCGGAGGAGAGGCTTACGATCCGGAGTTGAATTCATGGATTGAAATGCCGGTTGGCTTTAGTGAAGGTTGGCCTTCAAAGAAACCTGGTACGAAATTGAGTGCCCTGGTCAATGGTGAGCTGTACGTGTTAGATGCATTTAGTTCCAATGATACTGATAGAATTAAAGTATATGACAGTCAAGAGGATACCTGGAAAGTTGTGGTTGGATCCACCCCTGTTCATGAATTTGCTGATTCAGAATCTTCCTATTTACTTGCGGGTATACTCGGAAAGCTCTGTTTAATCACTAAAGATGACAATTGTAAGATCAAAGTTCGGCAGGCTGAGATTGAATCTCCTTCTTCTTCTTCATCAGGCAATCGCTTCCATGAACATTTGTGGACTGTTGTTGCTACTAAGAATACAATGTCAACTGAACTGGTCAGTTGTCAGACACTTGAGATCTAATTTTATTATAATCAATGATTGACTTCGTTCCACATTCATCTTTATGTCATTACTTTGATGAAGTGATATGATTTCATGATTTGTATCTTAGGGTTGCAATGCAAATATGTGATCTGTATGTCAAAAGTTGTCGTCATCAGACAGCTTCAAGAATTTCTGTTTTCTTTTTGTGTGGTTGTTCTGTTATACAAAAAGGAGTGTCATCTTTTAGTGTTTGCTTTTCACCGTTCTTCCCTTGAACAGATTTTAGGTTGAATATCATGATTGCTGTTAAGCATATGTAACAATGTTTTCATAAGGACACTTAAGCTTTGTTATCTATCAACTCTCCGCTATTTTCATAAAGCGTTCTACCCGAGTAAGTAGACAACGAGTACGTATGTTGAGCTACTACGTGATTCGATGAGATTCCGGTAACTGATTGTACAGGAAACTAACAATCTCATCGGTTAAATATAGCTCGAAGTACCTGGATTTTCATCGTCTGATGTTACCGATCAACTCGTTAGTTCCGGGATGATAAACCCCTTTGTGTCAGGTTTTCGTTGATCCTCACCTTTTATTTTGGCTGCATAGAAAAGCAGTAATCCTGCTGTAAGTGGTTTTGTCACACAACTTCGCCACTTTCTTAGTTAATGCTCTGCTCTACCGAAGAAATGGAAATCTGTAGTTGTTTAAGGCTATTAACGACTATAAAAAAACACAAAGAAAAGGTTGGCAAAAAGATCAAAGCCCCTAGTTCGGTCAGGTAAAAATTAACTCCTCAGCCTGACCCGGATTAGGCTTAGGCTTTTTTAGGCCAACACGAACCCAATCAGACTCAGACACCCACTTGCCTGAAGCCCATTTGAGATTCGGACGCTCCGGGCTATAAATAAGATGTGGGTTCATGCCCTATAAGATCAAGAACTCTAATCAGACCCGGGCACTCACTTTATGGAAGCCCATTTTTGATTCGGACTAGGTTCGGGTCCATAAATAAAATGAGAGCTCATGTACTGTAAATTCTGATCCAATCCGACCACTTTCATCTGCAAAAGATGAAGTGGCAACTCGAAAGGTTCTTAGAAAATGCAATCTTGCTCTTTTAACTACCCCAAGATAGCATACGCATTAGCCTTAACACAAACACATACAACATCAATCTCAACCTAGGATTATGAATGCATATCAAAATTTTCATCTCCCTCGAACACTATTCGTCTAACATCAATGACAGTAGAGAGAACAAATTTCAATCGTGGCAGTGCAGGTAAGGCTTTTCGAGCAGAGGCACTGAAATTCCTGTTATGCACATCACATATAAACAGAAGCAGAAGTCCTCAGAAGTTCTATCACCAAAGAAAAATTTCAAGACCTAGCCATATCCAGGAAATTTTAAGAAGCAACTTGTGGTCTTAATAAACGAGAAACTGAGTACTACAGTGTTTAGAATATAAGTAGAGTAGATTAAAACAGACATTGAAGTTTAAGGTGATGCATATCTGCATTTTAGAACTATCTCCAAGGAACTACCCTTAATCGTTAGCTCAAAACTTTGGTCTACAAATGGCCTACATACATCTCTCTGCTCACCAAATTTGTTGGGGAGCTCCTGAGCACCACCATCCTTCATTGGGAAGACACACTTAGAAACCAAAGAAGCCAAGTTCACTTGCTCTTTCCTTCTCAAATGTCTCAAAATACTGATATATAATTGTGACTGCAAGAAGGATTCCTGTGCCTGAACCAATTGCACCCATGAAATCTGCCAACACTGTCAGTGCACCAATGCACATCCCTCCAAAAGCCGCAGCTGTTGGTATGTAGCGATTCAACTCTTTCTGTAAGTTGGATTCCCTATGCCCGGGCATAACCATTTGTTGTTCCTGCACAATAAAAGTATGCCCATATCATGGTATGTTCATAGCTCACTTTACAAAGTAAACTGAAACTTGAGTAGACAAATTTAGGGATGATAAGACAAGACAAACTAATACCATAATGAGAAACTAATGCTGATCGCATGAGATTAAAAACTTTTCAAATAAGAGACAAATATATAAATGTAAGAAAAATGATGGCAAGTTTGAAGCCATGAAACAAAACTCAAAACAACAATACCCAATAGACTGCTGAAAGTCTTCCCTTTTTATTATGAAATGTGACGGTAAAGAGGAAGATCAGAAGAGCAGCACTTTATATGGTTTTAAAACCCGATCTTCAGATGAAAAGATATTATGGACAGTAAAAGGCCAACAACCCAAATAATGCAGCAGCGAAAACACTGACAATTAGTTGAAGAATGAACAAGTCAATCCTAAGCAAACGCAACAGCCATATTCACAACAAGCTGAAGATGTGATATAAGATCTATTATGAAAAAAAAATCCCACCAACAAAATTGAAATTTCTTCAAAACATAAAACGGAAAATGAATGAATAATGAGGTTGTTTACCTTGAGCTGCTTGGCCACGTCTTTGGCAGAGGAGCCAGAAACTTCAATCCAAGTTTTTGAGAAAAGAGCACATGCTGACAACATAAATACTAGATAGAAAAGTGCATGGAATGGATTTGCCGCCATATCAGCCAAACTACAATGAAACAAAGGAAAATGTTAAAAAAATCTTCCCACAGAGAGATGTATTTGAAGTTAGAGAAGCAAATTATCACGAAAAGATGCAGTTAAATAGACCAAAATAATGGATGAGTACATAAGTAAGCACTGGCTTGTTGACGTATATCCTAGATCTGTAACGGCGCAATTCAGTGCATGTAAGAGAGGGATATACAGAGGTAACAGTTTTAGAAATGAAATTAACATAATCACCTTGATGGTGCAGTAATATAATATGCAAGGCCACCAACAGGAGCTGACTGACCACCATATTCTGATTCCTTCCATTTACCCAAAAGATCCACAAAGAAATTTCCACTATATTTCCTGTGCAATAACTGGAGAAAAAAAAAAGGGGTTAGTAAACTAGCAGATCAATCAAACTTCAACCTCCAAATATGAATCCAGTACCTGGGAGATGAAGTAGAGGTTAGATACAAGAGCTGATTGCAGAATAATGGGCATGTTGGAAGTGTAGAAAAGTTTGATAGGATATGAACCCTGCTGTCCACGAGCATTTTTTGACCTCACAGGCAACACAACACGGAATCCTTGGAAGTAGATAACAATGAGGAAGATCAAGACTGTAGCAAGCAGATTTGTCACATTTGGAAGATTTTGCCGATAAAATGCCTCACGAAGAGCGCGGACCTTGTCTGTTCGAGTTATCAGCAAATGGAACAAAGCAATAACAGCACCTTCAAATTCAGCACCTCGCCCGCTATTAATGGTGGTTGGACTAAATGCCTTCCAAATAATGTTTTCACTGAAAAGCAAACAGAAAATGTTCAATAAACCCAAAATATGACATTACCTACTATTATTTAACGCAAACAAAAATTTGTAGAACACAGCAAGTTAAAAGAAATCTTCTTTTAGACAAAGACAGAAGAATGGCTCACCAGATGTTGGTTGCTATGAAAAGGGAGATTCCAGAGCCCAAGCCATATCCTTTCTGAAGCAGCTCATCCAAACAGATAACAATGATCCCAGCAAAGAAAAGCTGCACAATGATAAGTATGGCATTGCCTACTCCAAGTTGGCTAACACTCCCATACATGCCAGAGAGCACATATGCAACTGCTTCACCAACAGCTATCAGGATACCTAACAACTTCTGAGCACCATTTCTGGAATAAAAAGGGAATAATCACCAACTTATAAATTGCAAAAGATGCCAAAGGAAGTGGAAACTGCATGAAGGCAGAAACGCATCCCAATTCCAGGCAATTATAGCTTCCAAAATCTATAAACGCATCTCAACCTAATATTCATCAGCTAGATGGATCTACATCATCCACTAAGCTTAACTTTTACAAAAGCTATAGGGTCTACTTACAACAGAGCTCGGTCTTCTCGTACGTTATTGTCCACTTCAATGATCTTTGACCCAGCAAGAAGTTGCATGACCAAGCCAGACGTCACAATAGGTGTGATACCAAGCTCCATGACAGTACCGCGATTGGACGCAAGAATGACTCGCATCCAATAAAAAGGATCTGCTCCGGTCGTCGAATGAATCCCATACAGCGGCAGTTGACTGCACACCAAGAAGATGAAAAGAGATATCACAGTATATATGACCTTCTCGCGAAACGGAACTTTCCTATCGGCACTCTGAACTTCTGGAAGAAACGCCAGAAAAGGCCTAACAAGATGAAGAACCCTAAACCCACCTCCCATTTTACTTACACGCTCCTTACCAAATCCAACTCAACCTGCAAGCAGAACACCCATCCATCATACACACAACTAAACGACTGACATGAATGCATCAATCTAAGATATCGAATTGAAATTAGCATGCAAAGTATCCGATCCGAGGAAACTGATTAGATCAGGCAAAACAAAGATCTCATCCACAAAACTAACCGTAAGCCAAATCTAGTTTCAATTCAAAATAACAAATCGAGAGAGAACTGACCTTGCGGGGCGAAGACTACGAAGAGATCAGAGAAGAGCAAAGTCAGATCTAATCAAAAGAAGGATAGAGGACGATGACCACGCTTCCTACCTAGGGTATAAATATATATATAAGCTTTTTCAATTTTAATTTGGTTGGAATTCAAACTCCTCACACATAACAACTTCCTATTTATTCTAAAATTTTAGCTTTACAATACTTAAAACTATCTGTAGTAAAGTTCTTTTATTCAATTTTTTAAAATTATTTTAAATAAATTTTATTTATTATAATATTTTAAAATAATAACAAATCTCAACTCATCAATCAATTCAACTATAAAAATCTTCAATTGTACAACTTTCAACTCGAATTACTTTAATACTCTTATCAATTTATTAATTAATCGATTAATTTTTATTTAACAATTTTTGTTTTAATTAAACTTAATTTTTTAATTTGTAATTTTTAAATGAATTATTATCAATCAAATCTTTTAAAGTTCTTATTTTATCGGTTTAATTTCTATTCCGATTTTTAAATCTCTCTTTTTTTGTTAATACATCTAATCAAAATTTTGTTAAATAAAATTTACCATTTCACCCCAAACTACTAAGATTTGTCAAGATCTTCACTAAAATATTTAAAAGATCTTGTTTTCTTTTAGAAGTATCTAAATAAAAAAAAAATCATAACGACTAATATATAGTACAAAATAATTTTTTATGACTAAACAAAAAAAAAAAGAATTTATATCCTTTATCTACATAAAAATTTACTTATATTCTTATAATAATTATTCATACCTTTATTTAGTTTACAAACTGAAAAAACCGTACGGCCCACTTCGTAGAAGATCATTGCTCCGACTCAACATACAAATATTTAATACATTCTTTATCAAAGAAATTAATAATTTAAAACACTGTTAAATTTGTAACGGGCCTACGGCCCACACACACAAGCTTAAGTAAAGTGTCAACTTAAAAGTAATTGACAATAAATGAGATAGTCCATTAGACTTATATGTTAGTTTTCTTTTTTCTCTTTCTCCAATGTGAGACACTTACATGTAGGTATTCTTAACAGTCCTCCTCACATATGAGCCTCTTTTTATTTAGGCAATCTAGAGAAGTACATAGACAATTCTCATTAGGGCTGAACTTCTGATTAAGGTCAAATAGGCTCCCTTTTTTGGAGTAGATAATACTACTGGATCACTTGCTCCATAGAGACTTCAATTTCTTCCCCATTTGCTTAAATAACGGACCATCTTCTGGGGTAAATATTAGGCCAAGATCTTCTTTATCTTTGATA
>JANKOD010000192.1:1544857-1555565 GCA_026284645.1 Erythroxylum acuminatum
AATTATTTTGTAATTTTTGAAAAAATTCATGAAATATTTTATAAATTTAAAAAATTATCCAAAACGATACCCGGTATCAAAATCCAATTTAGTACCAAGTCTGATATGATATTTGTAACATTGGTTTAAATAGGGATAACGTTCTATGTCTATGTCCTCATCCGAGATCAATGAATAAGGCTCGGATTGATCCATCCTCGGGCTCTTCCAAGGCCAAGTTTGATTTAAGACCTAACAACTTTTAAAAAATGATGTCATTTTGCAAAAATAAATTTGTTTTTCTATTTTTAATTTTTTAAAAATACCAAGTTGGGTTAGGTTAAGTTGAACTCGAGCTCAGGCTCAGCTACCTAAAAATTGGATTCTTCAATCTTTAGGCTCCAACAAAAGCTGTCAAGTTAAATTCAAGCTCGAGTTGGACTACCTAATGCTTGGGCTTTAATAGAAACTGTTGGGTTAGACTGAGTCGACCTCAACCCGACCGTTGTCATTCATAGGATTTAAGTTGTTTGAGTTCTTCAGGTTGACCATCAATTGAATTTTTTTTCCCTCATGAGGTGTCTTAGGAGGGTCCCAATTATAGAAAAATACCTTTAAGCTATCCACACTCAAATTAATCTTCGGTCGAGCCGAATAGGTCCCTTGCGAAAGGTAAAACTTTGACCCTATATTTTAAACGGTTGCATACATAAGAACAGTTCAAACCCGTAACTTCACTTAAACTAGAAGAGTCCGCTACCAATTTTCCTGTGCCTTGTTACTTCAATTGAACTTTTAAATCTAACTCTTAACTCAAAGCTCCGTCAACTTATATATGACCCGTTAATATAATCGAACCGATGGAACCAAATCGGACCAAGCCTAAAGATCAGACCAAAACTAGTGGTTAGGAGTTAGGACAGCATCATCAAGTGGCAACATAAGTGACAAGTTGCAGACAAGCAAAGATACCATTGGCTACGATCATTAGAAAAAAGAAAAAAACAGCCTTATGCTTTCACGTATAAATTATTATTATTCGAGTTGCAAGTAACGACGCCTAAGCACACACACTTGTTGCTTTTTCCTTCATTGTTATTACCTCACCATTTCGTCTCTTCTTCCCTTCAAAGATGTACACAGCCACTTCCCAGATCCGCATGCTCTTTCAGGATCTTCTGTGACTAAATTACTTGTTTACGGTATATCTGCTCGGCTCTTGTCCTCCGATTAAAGCATGTAACTCTTTGTTTCATAACCCTTTTTTTTTTCCCTCTTATGTAGCTTGTAGATTTTCATTGGCGTAATTTTGATGAACCCATGTGTTTTTCAATCTTCTTCTCCACTAACTCCACGTGGGTTTTGGATTCTAAATCGTGAAAGCTCCGTTTGGGATTGAGTTTCTGTGATTTGTTTGTTGACTGTTGTATTAGTATGGTTTCTTTCATCCTGAGTAAGAAGTTTCTGAAACGTGAAAACCCATGTTTGTATTACTTCCATTGATTTTACCTGTCGGTTCCTTATTCCTAAAGCTCGGTGCTTTCTGTAGCTTTCTTTTGGGTCATAGTTGGTTCTTGGATATATTACCAACTTTTCTCTTCTAGGTGTGTGGTTCTTTTGTGTGTTGACTTGTATTTGGTGATTTATTTGATAAGAAAAAAGAAATATATCTGAAGACCGACCGAAATTCTTAGTTTTTCTTACCATAAAGTCCTTTTGGTAGCTGTAATTACCTCGTGAATGTCAAATCTCAGTGCTTTCTCTAATATACAATTTTCAACCTTAGTTTGGATGCTGTAGTCCATAGAGATGTATGAAAATTTGATCTCAGATCTACTTCTCATATGAATTTGTTATTGCTCTGTTCTTTCTTTACTCTAATTATAGCCCCTTATTGCCTTATTCAGATCAGTTTGTTCTGTACAAGCTTAAAGTAATTATGCTGCAGGGACACTTACTTATACCAGGACTTAAATTTCTTCATGTTTTTATGTATATGCGTGTCCGCTAGTTAATTAGAATTCCTTCTAATTGAAAGTTGAATATTGAAGCTGTGAAAGTGTTCCAAAATCGGAACAGGCTTTACTCTTAGTTTTTTGAATCGCATTTGCTCTAAACACATTTGTGTTTTAACTTTCTTTAGCTGCAAGTTCTTACCTTTATTTTTGTTGTTACTGCTTTCTCTCTTTCAAATTTGTTGCTTACCTTGTGCTTACTTGTCTTCATCGTTTTTCCTTTTTGATAGGCTAGATTTGTTCTGAAGAGATTCATTGGTTGTTTCCCTTTCCTTGTGATAATGGTATCTGAGGTTAGTGTACATTTCTAAACTAGTGAGGTACGTCTGTATTCTACAAAATGAAGTTTTTCTGAACTATCAATGTCAAACCAAAGTACTTTAACTCAGTTTCACCTGATCTGCTCTAAAGTTGATCCCACATAACTCCCTTTCTGACTTGGGTTTTAGTTGAACTTTGTGCTGTTATATTTTGAGTTATTCACATTCCCAGAATTTAAACTAATCATTTTCCTGATTTTGTGCTCTGGTTTACCTTCTGCTCCAGAATTCTGAAACCATATAAGAATTTAAGAAGTATTTTGGTAGTTCAACATTCTGGTTGATCAGTTGTGAATTCCCAAGTACATTTAAATTATGCTTGATTCTAATCTTCATGCCTGAATGTTGGAAATTTATTTTGATTTTGTGCGGCAGTAATTGAAAATTTTAGTATCATTCTCAGGTGTATGAAGCTGAAGTTTTTTGGCAGAGGGAGCATAAGGCGCTCCAGTGATCAATTTGGATCAATATTGACTATTCTCATTGAGGGCCTTTATCCTAGAAACGTTGTGAAGTATTTTTAGGGCTCTGGTTCCTGATCATTTGGTTCTCTGCTGACATTTTTGTGAGGATGGACAGATCGGACACATCAGGATTTGTAAGCGGCGGAGATAGACGATCCACTCTTTGCTTTGATTCGTAGACTAGCTATTGGCATGTGCTGAAATCTGCGGATTAGTTGTCTCCTCTTCTTTAGCTCTACACTGAAAATTTAGAGATGAAAATGAACAAGAACGGTGTGCAGCTCTGTGGGATGGTTGAACTTGCAAAAAATGATCTTGGTGATACTGCTTTGCGCTTGGATTGCCTTGGTTATGGAGGGAGCAGCTTGAACAGATTTGTGAGCACTGAAAACAACGCGAAGTTTGATTTTTCCAATTGCCCAGATGATGGCTGCAGATTAGTACTTGGACTGGGTCCAGCTCCTACTGCACAGATTGGGGATTGTGATAATGTTGGGATGGACAAGACCAAAGTAACTGGTACTACTGCACTATCTCCTATAGGTGTGCCATCTGAGGATGATTCTATCCTAAAACTTGGTCTTCCTGGAAGGGTGGAGGAAATTTTTCACGGGTTTGATTTTTCAGTTTCAGAGAGTGCTATCAGTGTGCTTCCTCAGAACCATGTATATGGCAACAATAACAGACTCGTCATTCCTGTTGTTGATGAGGGTTCCACCTCTGCCAAGCAATCAGGTGGCTACATGCCATCACTTCTTTTGGCTCCAAAAGAGAGCAGTGGAAATGTGCCTATGCTCACCAAAGAAGTGCTTAACTTTGGGAGTAAATCTTGCCATCAACTGAAGCTATGTAATGAACCATCTGCAACCTCAGATTTCTCTATAGCAACCAATTCTGAACAAACGACAACCACTGCATCTTCAGATTATAGATCCGGCAATACAAAGAAATGCAAGTATTTTGGTTGTACAAAGGGAGCTCGAGGGGCATCAGGTCTTTGTATTGGGCATGGTGGTGGGCAGAGATGTCAAAAACCAGGCTGTAATAAAGGTTCAGAGAGTCGAACTGCATATTGTAAATCCCATGGTGGGGGAAGGAGGTGTCAACAGTTGGGTTGCACTAAGAGTGCCGAAGGGAAGACTGACTTTTGCATATCTCATGGTGGTGGCAGGAGATGTGGATTTCCAGAAGGATGTACCAAGGCTGCAAGAGGGAAGTCAGGACTATGCATCAGGCATGGTGGAGGGAAAAGGTGCAAGATTGAAGGCTGCACTCGTAGTGCTGAAGGACAGGCCGGCTTATGCATTTCTCACGGCGGTGGGCGTCGTTGTCAATACCCAAGTTGTACAAAAGGTGCTCAGGGAAGTACGATGTTCTGCAAGGCTCATGGTGGGGGAAAACGATGCATATTTGGTGGATGCACCAAGGGAGCCGAAGGCAGTACACCATTATGCAAAGCACATGGTGGGGGAAAACGCTGCCTTTATGATGGCGGCGGGATTTGTCCCAAAAGTGTTCATGGAGGAACAAACTTTTGTGTCGCCCATGGTGGTGGAAAGAGATGCATTGTGCCAGGCTGCACAAAGAGTGCTCGTGGCCGTACTGATTGTTGTGTTAAACATGGTGGAGGGAAGCGATGCAAGTATGAAAACTGTGAGAAGAGTGCCCAGGGTAGTACAGATTTCTGCAAAGCTCATGGTGGTGGTAAGCGATGCTGTTGGGGAGAAGGTAAATGTGAGAAATTTGCAAGGGGCAAGAGTGGTCTATGTGCTTCTCATACCAACATCATCCGGGAACAGGACTTCAACAAGGGTAGCTTAATCGGTCCTGGTCTCTTCCATGGCCTTGTGTCTACTTCTTCAGCAGCAGTCAGCAGCACTGACAATAATTGTTCATCAGGTGTGAGTACAATCTCCGACTGCATTGACTCCCTCGATAAGCCAGCAAAAAGACAGCATCTCATACCCCCACAGGTTCTTGTTCCTCTATCTATGAAATCTTCATCCCGTACAAGTTCACATGGTGCTGATAAGAAAGAGGAAACCAGAAATGGATATTTCCCTAGCACAGGTGGTGTTAGTATGGTTAACATTGGTGGACTCAAGACTTCTGATTACATGGTTCCTGAAGGAAGGGTCCATGGTGGTGGTCTCATGTCATTGTTTGGTGGGGACCTGAAGAAGGCGATAAATGGAACATGAAGCTAGAAACTGCTTCAGGAATTGAGAATTCATTTCTCAGTATGTGAAAAAATTGTGCATAAAAGTTCTGAATTTGATTGGTAGGGCTCAAATGTGTATTATGTTATTGGTACTTCAATTTCTTAGAACAACCCGAGCTTTGGAAGTAATTTTACAACAACCCGAGCTTTGAGGAACGTCTAAAATAGACTTATTTCTAATTAATTACTAATAGACTATTTTAGAAAAATTAGTAATAATTCTCTTAACCTCAATTTTATAAATTAGATATGATTATTATCACTAAATTATACAACCAAAAGTGTTTTGATTGAACAGTTAGAAATATGAGTCATATAATAAGTCATACCATATTAGGTAAATTATTTAGATAATGAACAAAGTACTAAATATATCTTTCATTTTAAAATACTAAATATAAAATATAAACTTATATAGCCTAATTTGTGATATAATTTAATGATCATCTTCAAAAAAATTTAAATATTTTATATGGATATTAGAAATAATCCAATATACCTTTGATAAAATTTAGAAAAATATCAAACAAGAAAGTTATTTTTCACAAAATTTCAAAGCTTGAAAGTATAAAAAATTATAAGAATTAAAAAACAAGTATAATTGCCGTCAAATTACAATGTTATATTTTATCACTAACAAATTTACAGTAGGATACATTAATATACATTTTTATGAGTCTAAATATGTAATATTAGGAAATAAAGATTATGATATATTTAATAGATTACTAAAAGGTTAGGATATTCACAATAATCCCTGATGATATCAATTTCCGTAACTTGTAAATGAAAGGAAAATCAACCATAAAAGTACACAATTATGCATTTGCATGTCTATCTGCATCCACAATTGTATTCAAATGGGTCTTTTGGAGACCATTTATCCACATTCACATTCAATTTCACAACGTGATTTTTGAAATGTTAAAAGTCTCCAAGAATATAGAAAACCAAACAAGAAGGCCAACAATAGCATTGCTAAGCTCTCATCAACACTTACTGATCTTCAAATCCTTCCAGTCAGCGGTTCAAATAATTCTGATTTATTCAACATACCTTGACATAGAAAAAAAATTTGTAATGTTTTTTGGAACATAACCGCATAGGCTGACTGATTTGGTAACAAAATCAGGAAGATTAGAGGCAACTATTGAATCTGGAAATAGCAAAACAGATCATTGTATCTTCCTGTCACTTCAGCTGCTGAAATAGTCTTGGTGCAACCTATATTACAATCACTTATGGAAATGTAAGTGTGATACGGCAAAAGCGAGCGTGTCAACTGAAAATTTAAAAAATAATACTCACACATTTGTCAATGCAAAGCCAGTAATCAAAATATTGGCCGGTGCAGTGCTTATGACCAGTGTCATCATCTTGGATCCTCTTCACACATGTCTGGGGACCAAGTTAATTTAATGGAAAAACATAAATAGAATGCCATTACTGTATCCCCCCAAAAGAAAGAAAATATTAGTAAACAACCTAAAAGCAAGTGCAGGTGTCAAAGATCTCTAGAGGCAATGTACAAGCATAAAGAGTGCTGAGGGTGTCCATGATTATCATGATGGTTATCACTTAACAGAACCTTAGAAATTGTATGGGTCAAGTTGAGGTTGAGAGAGCTGAATAACAAACATCACATGGTTTGTAGAAAGTATAGAAAAGTGCATACAAGCACATGAAATTTATTAGTAGTTCCTATTAGTTGACTAGAGACACTTTTGATTCTGCAATATTTAGCTTCATTAATTACTCTAAATTCTTTCATTTCCATGTAAAGATCATTTCCTTCGCCAGTCAGTTCACCTACTCCGCCAGTATTTATGTGTTGCAACATATCATGTGCAAAATACCAAGAAGTAACAAATTTCAAAAACATTAAAACGCTGTTGTACCAAAATTATGGATAAAGGAGTTCAGTTTCTTAATCTCTACCTGATATTCAAGCAATGGTTTCACACACTTAGGCTTGCAAACCTCTTCCAAGTATTTCTTCTGATCAACAGGCTCTTCATCTGCCCTAAATTCGGTATCAAGAATGTCTACATTAATAGACATGCCAAAGAATAGAAAGGTAGAAAAACAAGGAAGGAAATGCAACAAGTACATAAAAGAATGAATTTAATCGGCATACAATGTGGCAACAAAATTTTAATTAATCTATAACTTCTTAATCAAATTGATGCTACAATGGTATGCCTACATTAACACAGAACACGACAAAGAATTGAAAAATGGAAGAAGAGGAAGGAAATGGGGCAAGTACAATCACACAATAAAAGTATGAATTTAACAGGCATACAATGTTGCAACAAAATTTTAGTTAATTTGTAACTTCTTAATCACTTCTTGTAGGTCATTTGAAAACATCCTCTCTACTAGTTAGGGATAAGGCTGTGTACATCGGACCTCCTCAGATCCTGCGTTTAACGAGATTTTTTACTAGGCCGTTGTTGTTGTTGTTGTCGTTGTCTGTAACTTCTCAATCACATTAATGCTACAACATTCAGCAGCATTAGAACGGCAGGACGCTGGCTTCATTAACACCTAGTAGCTATTCTATTACCAAAGCATTACATTTAAAAGCTCCACCATCAAAATTGGGTAGGTGTAAATTCACGGGAAAGCTTTTAGGAGCAGGTAAGATCAGTCTAGTACATGTTGTGAAAATTTTCCACACTAAAATCTTCTTAAATACTCAATATAGTTGAGAATAATCTGACAACAAGAAAGCATACAACAATGCTGCGTCACTGTATACCTACATCAACAATGTTTTGCAATAATTGTTCAATTGTTAGCATTAATTTTACAGGCATTGGATTTCTATAGAACAACTAGTCAAAGATGTATGAATAAATTGGATTAGAAGAAACAAACTCCTCAACTTAGTTATTCTTTCCTACAACAGGCTACTACTTTCCATATCACAAGCTAAAAACAAAATGTATAGTTATTACACTAATAACAAGAAGAAATCCTCTTACATGGAAATGTAAGACGAGAGATCGCCGTTTCACCTGAAAAATTTAACAAAAACAACAGTTAACTAAGAAAGATTTCCAAGAGTAAGCTGCCATAAAGAAAAAAAAGTCCAATTAAACAATACACAATAGCAATAACCACAAAACTTCTGAGATCATAAGTAATGAAGAAATCAATCGATCTACTCTAACCTGGGGATTCAATGACAGGATTCTGATCGGAAGTCGAGTCGTCGTTAACGGAGATAGCGAGAAAGGGAGACGCGGATCGGAACAGTCTGGAACCCTTTTAAACCATATGTTAGAGAAGGAATATCCAACGCAGCGTTTTGTTGACTGGTAAAGAACGCTGCGTTTTGTTGACTAATAAAGAATCTAAAACGCAGCGTGTTGTTGTCTGATTAAAGAATTCAAAACTCAGCGTTTTGAGTTTGAATGAATATCCAGAACTTGTCCCTTATGTTGCCATTTTGAACGAAACGAGTAGTCTCACCAGTGCACCGTCGCGACTCCTCCCAACCTTGACGGCGCGTGATTAGTTGCTTCTTTGTTTTTCAAGAGAAGGTGCCGGAGAACGCCGGAGCGGTGGGAGCTTCGAAGGAGTAGTTGTTGTTTCTCAAAAAACCCTAAAAAAATGGAAGGCGGTAGTAATAATAGTGGTAGTGGGATGTTACCACGCTCTAATCGAAAGCGCTCTCGCATTCAAGAATTTGAAGGGGAAGATGACTACGACTCTGAAAAAAGCAAACCTACCATGTATCGATTCTAATTTCAATAATCCTTTTCGGATTTTCTTTGTGTGTTTTGTTTTGGGTTATTGGAAATTACAATTATTTTCAATTGGATTTGCAGGCAGAGGAAAGTTAGGTTTCCAAAGGGGAAGAAGGTGAAGACATTGGCCGGAACTAATAGTGATGTACCTGTACCGAGCTCAACTCTTCTTCCAGACACCAATGATGATGCAAAATCAGATCCTCGGCTTGCTGCTACTGAGCGTGCCAAGCATCGTACCCAATTTACTACTCAACTCTTTAGTGATGACCTCAATGATATGTCTGCCGCTGAAGTTACTAATTATCAGGTTCTTTTTCTTTCAAGATTTCTTTAGTTTCTTTTCTCAAACTAATTTCAAGCTCAAGTTACTAAATGGGAATCGTTTTTGGCAGGATAATGAGAATTTTGTTGAAGATGGGATTCAGATAGAACCTTTCAATCTTGACAAAGAGAGGGAAGAAGGCTATTTTGATGCAGAGGGTAATTTTGTTGAGTATGTCAGGGAAAATGAAACTAAGGTAACTCTTTCTGCATTTAAATACACGGTTTTGTCAAAATATAGACGAAGAAAATTTATCCAGTAATTTATTCTTCTAGGATCCATGGTTAGATAGTGTCGAGGTTGATCCAAGATTTGCTGATAAAAGCTTTGAAGCAGCAGCCAATGAAGATGATGATGGCCTTGAACTTTCTTCTGACGATATTGGAACAATGAAGAGGCGAATTGCGGATGTCCTTGTGCAAGGAGAAACGGTATTGATCTGATTATCCTTCCATTTTGGTTTGATTTCAGAGTGGTTGCATGCTTTATAATCGAAAAATTTTATTGGTATTGTTGCAACCTTCAATAGGAGACCAACGTACAGGGCTTCCATCTGTAATGTTTTAACTTTCATAAGTTTGAGTTTCTTAGTAGTGTTCTTATGTCCTTTATTTTAGTTCAATGATTATAAGATGTGAAAAAGTGGATAGAAAAGTGAAGGAAAAGAAAAAGTTGGTAGCAGAGGATGAACTTCAGCTTAGGGTTCAGGTTACTCATGTGATTTGATACTCGTGGGAAAGAAGGTTATGATGATCTGACTCTCATGTAACATCTTAACAGAATGATCTAACAACAATGCCATAGGTTTATAAGGACTTCTATTTTTGATATGAAATTTGACACTCACCCTCTCATGTGAGATATCAAAATCTCCTCTTCTTGAATCCTTGATAACCTCTTCAAGGCCTAATTTACAATCTAGAATCTTTCATTTTTTTAATGTGGAACCTAAGTAGAAACTTCTTTGGAGTTGTTCACTGTTTACGGTCTTGTCATTGGTGCCACTCTTCGCCCTCATCATTTTGACCCAACATCATAATAACAAAAGGTTGCTCTAATACTATTTGTAACAACCAGTGTAATAAATCTCGTACTGTACCGGCCGAAAAACAGTATAAAATGGGATGTTTTAGTTTTGAGTCCAAATACTGGCCCGTACCGGCCCGGTATCGTCGGTATTTGAAATACCGGCCAATATTTGGCCGGTATCGGAAATTTAAAAAAAACTAGGAGCATTTTTTGCAATCAGTGAAAATTTTTTATAAACCACCCCGCCAACCTGACTCTGCTACCTTCTCCTTCCTCTTTTTTTGTTTTCTCTCTCTCACTTTCTCTCTTCTTCACCATCATCATCTCTGTGTATTATTATTAATATAATATTTAAATTCATATAGTAAATAATTGTTATATTTTTTCTACAAATAGTAATTAAAAATATGTTAAAATGAAAATAAAGAGGCCTCAAATTTTTGTATTTTTTAAAAATGTTAATATAAATATAACAATATTTTGTTATTAATAACAATTATATATGAAGATAAAAAATATTTTTTATTATTGAAAATTAAATATTAAGATAGAAATTATATTTTATTATTGATAATAATTATTCTTTTTATTTGATAT
>JANKOD010000192.1:1565109-1577769 GCA_026284645.1 Erythroxylum acuminatum
AGTCCACGTGAAAGTATTAAAGGCTAGCCAGGTAAAATTTATAATTCATTGCAGGTCATTCTTTAACATGACATGCAACATGTATTTGGAAGTAGGACCTTAAATGCAAAAGTTTCTAAGATGTGATCCTGTATTTAGCATTAGTATCCTACCTTAAAAAATTCAACAAACTTGGGGATGTCTTTAGCAGACTCAACAGAATTCATTTTCTTTCCTTGCTTCTCAGAGATGCTATGCAAAATTTCCTTTGCACCTGCATCCACATTTCAGTAGCAAAGAACACATTGAATAAGATTGCTGAGTTGAAACATACAACACTAACAATTTGAGTTTTTGATGCTCAAACAAGATAATCTATGCATGGTTGGAATATGACGAAAGATCAGAACGTGATAAATTGAAAGTGATTCATGGAATATTCCCTTTTCATAGCGGCTAATAGATTATATCCTTTTTTATCAATGTATTCCATACAGTTTTAGCCCTCCCTATCTCTTTCATATCTACCAATTACCATAAACTATTCCATGCCCAGAAATCCACAGATCTATATTAAGAAATTTTCTCAAGTAAGACTCTCTTATCGTATCTCCAATAGGCACTAACTCCACCCTCTTACAAGTCAATTTAAAGCTCAATATCTTCTTTTTTTAATTAGTATCTGCTTCTGAATTGTCATTACAGGTAACCATCTATTGTTATTTTATTATTGTTACTTGCTATGATAGGAAATATAGCTTTCTTCTCCATCCAGCAGCTAACTGTTAAGTATGGTCAGCAAAATTGGCTGAGTTGCTAGAGTTGATCACTTGCAGCAGTACTGTAAAAGTATGACAAAGGAATGTGCAGAGATGCAATATTAATAAGAACCATTACTAAATGAAATTGCAGTTTATTAAAAAATATTAATTCCTTAAGGATTTCTTTTTGTAAAATGATTTGGATAATTATTTCAGATAGATAGTAAAAGAAAGAACACTTGAATAGTCAAATATCAATTGGTAAGATATCTTTTTAATATAAAGTTTGGTTTCTTCAAATGAATTGATTGATACCTTTATCCATGAGGCCCAGTCCTACCTTTGACTGGTAAATTGCTCTCATTGACAAAACAATCTTTCCATCAATTAGCTCCTCCACTAACCTCTTTGTCCTTCGATCAAATACCTAGCGCAATAAGGTGAAAGCTAAGAAACCACAGGTATGGGAAGTCATTCTAAATGCAATGACATGCTATGCAATGGGCATCAGCATCTTAAGTGGTATGTAAAAGATTACACAACCGTAGTTATTGGGGAGTTTCAATTTCCACAGTTAGTTACTACCCCAGCTACACGATTAATCCTAGTCCATTAGAATCTCATCGCAGCACATGCCTACTTAATGTGATGTGATATCCTGAAAAATCTTCAAAACTAAAAATAGCACAATGACAGCATGATCCATATTCTTTCATCTACTTGTCCTCAACTTATATCATATCTATCTCATTGCATACAACAAAAATATAGCCATTAGAAGGATAAAATTTGGTAGGAAATGGAGCAAATCTTGAACTAATGCATTTTAGTGTACTTTGAAATTTGGGTTCAATATTTGCTGGGTTCAATATCTGCTGACAATTTGAGAACCCATTGAGCACAATAGTAAGTGGAATATAAAAGGCTAAATTTTGGACAACGCATATGAGGAGCCAAAAGTAACAACTCCTTACATAAAAAAGTTAAGTGACTAAAGGCAGTGGGCAGAAAGCATTAGAAACAGCAAGTTTACAAAACCAAATTGAAGTGCTTTACGTAAATGTTCTCCACGAATAATGTATGGAATATTTGTTGGCAAAATACACAGAAGAAAGGATAGAAATAAAGCATACCAGAATATGGGATGCATATGACCCGGAGCGCAAACCAACATCATATGAGGCAAAATGGGCCCATTCACTAAGTTTAAACATCCACCTGCCAATAAATGATCATAACATAAAATTGAACCAAGATCCATGAAAATAGAAATTACTTGAACAAACGAACTACAGCAGCAAAATAGATAAAATGTAACTTGACAATTCTCTCACCCATATGAAGCTTGCTTATCAGTCAGAAATCCTCCAGTCATTATTTGGTTTCCAGTTCCTTCATCAAAACAGAGGCTCAAATGGATCACAGTGTTCAACTTGTCAGAAACTTCCAGACCCTCACCACAAACAGGGCAGCAATTCAAAAGAGGCTCGCTGTAGAAAAGACACCATGGTGATATTTCTGGCATTGCAACATAGTAAATTTATATTGACACTTTTATGATTAAGTAGACTTGGGTGTTTACCGCATGTGCCATGCAAAGATTATTATATGTAAAAATACGAGAAATATAGATTACTATTATGTTTAACATTGTACAGACAAATACAAATATGGTATAACAATCAATCTAATTAATACTAATTCTCTAACAACTTATTATAAATGTGTGTTTTGGGCATGGATATGCAAATTCGAGATCACTATATCTTTAGTTACCTCAAATGTGCATATTTCATACCCAAAAAATATATTCTAACGATGTTAAATTGATAAAAAAACAAATGATAAGGACTCCCAAGATCTACACAAGAGCATAATATATGACATGCACAACTCAAGCTTTTTCATCTAAATTGTAAAGTTTTTACTTCTCTTGTTGAAATGCAAGAAGCTCAGCCAACTCATCGAGGCTCACAACACCATCCCCATTCTTGTCAGCAGCTTTGAATAGCTCCTCTTTCTAATTTGCAAGTTTAAAAGGAAGCAATTATAATTCAATTGTGCACAATTATAAATAGAAATCAAAAGATGTAAAATTTGGATATTCAACTTTTTATATGAAAACCCAATTATTTCATAAGAAACACGTTCAGAAGTAAATTATAATTCAAAAAATTCATTGACTAGTTAAAAACTCCAATTTCCAATTACTATATGAAAATGTTACTTCAGTATCGTGTTTTTATGTTAAGAACCCAAAACACAAGATATATTTTAGTCCTCCAAAGATCTGTAATTGTCTACTACGCAATAATGCGCGATAAGCACAGGTTTTATATGTAAGCAAAAGTATTGCTAAACCTTGTTGGTTGCCACTTGGTTGCCAAAAGCCTGAACTAAACTGGAGAACTCAGAAAATGATAGTTGACCATCTTCATTGTAATCCTGTGTACAATGTAGGACTCAATGATTTGATAGGTAATTGTCCATAAGAAGAAACATATTACAGAATGCATATGTGAGAAAGCCAAATCCCTGGTTTCAAAAGGGTAAACTTTTGACTCATGAACCACAATGCAGCTGATCTAGAGAAACACAAGTTACCATTCCATTAAAACAAGTATGGTTTTGTAAAAGTGTTTGAAGCATATGCTCCACAGATTCCAAAATAGAGGCATGAATTTGGTCATGAACTGAAAGCTTGAGCAATTAAACCTCTGAAATCAGTTGCAAATGAATAGTGAACACCAAACGCTAGTTTAATGTCCATACTGGAGTATGTGTGAATAAAAATGAACAAGCATTTAGATAAAACAAAGAAATTATGGACTCAACATGTGTAAAAGATTTAATCATAAACCACATAGCATCTGGACACCACGATATTCCAATTCATTTAGAGCCTCAAAATCTTTAAAGATTCACCGTGTAAAAGAAAATGAAAACTTACTTTCATCATACTTTCCTTTCATTCCATATTTTTCAACTATCAGAACTAGGGTTGTTAGAATAGTCAGGCCACTAGGCAGTGATTCATGAAAGTCTTGATTATCAATAATAGTGATTCGTTTTTATAGCATATGAGCTTTTTCATCTACAAGAGACTGAGGGCAGAAACAACCATTTGAAGTATTAGATTTTGAATCAACGATGCATTTCTCATAATATCTAACCCACTGACTTTCACTGTATACAAAGAAATACCTATGGACAAACAAGACAAATCCTGGAAAAGAAACTAAATAATTGGGAACAAAACCTATTCCATTAATGATTATTGGATGACAATAGAGCAAAAAACCTTCTAATCTACGTTATTAAAACTAAAGATAATAGATCTGAACTACCAACAAGTACATCGTCTGACCAAGATGCCTCATAGTACCATCTGTTGCGTTTTCACAACTCATGTAAAACATCTGTTGCCGAAACTATTTTAAAAGTGGCACCAGTTAAATTAAAGCAAGAGGGAACTCAGTTTATTTTTCATTGATTATAACAAAAATATCAAGGGATCAGTTAATGCTCGAGGTATTCTGGAAATCTTACTAAGAATAGTTTAAAGAAAGAGAGACCTGAAAAGGCATCACTCGGATAAAGTGAACTATTTTCTCAAATCACACCGATTTCTAAATATTAAAAGCATTTTTCCAATGATGTCATTAAGTTCTATGTCATCAATAGAGATGAGATTCGTTCACTGTCAAGACCAATCAATAAAATAATAAAATGTTCATTCATTGTAACAACATGTAAGAAGTTAAAAATGATTATATGATTTTGAAACAAATGATTTAGACTCCAGAAGATGTTGCCGCTGATAACAGTGTTGGAGAGAATTACGGTGGAGTAATTAGCATTTAATGTAATTTAGCATTGATTGTTTAACTGTAATTATGGTAAATTTCCTAACTTGTTTCTGATTGATTAGCTGTAGTAGGTTAGGAATAATTCCCTCAATCTTTCCTTTTCTTTACTTCCTAGAATTAAGGTAGTTCAGCCTATATATTGTAAATCAACAAGGAGAATTATTTCCTTTCACCTATTTGTTCAAACAGTAATCAACTAGACACTTTTTATTCACTCACATACCATAACAGTTGGCAATATGTTCATCACTACCATGACATGAATAAAACATTGTGATCATAATGCTGAGAATGTGCAGGGCATACCACAACGGATAATATACGTCTTGCAAAACTTTTTTCCGTTTCGATTGGATCCTGTCAATGTTTACAGTAAAGCTGATTACAGTAGCCTTCACCACATTGTAAAAACACTAGTTCCACATTGCCCACCTCAATGGAACATGAAAGACAAATTTTTCCAACAGCTGAACCAGGTGAAGAAGGATCAAGAAGTTCAAAAACTTCACTGTCGGATTCTGCATCCTGAAAAATTATAATATTTCACGAGGACAAATCAGGGAATATATTAAAAGAACCCGAGAAAAAGAAATTAATAATATCATGTAAACTGAATCAGTTTGATTATATTCAAACAAAGAGTCGAAGATACACAGATTGTAGTTAGAAAGAAGAGAACAAGGCACAAAAGATCATGGAGTTATATGATAGAAATCTATATGATTGGAGTTATATGATAGAAATCTATATGATGTCAGGGGAGAGATGTTAGAAATTTTATATACATAAAAACATTGTATGATATTATGGATGGTGAAACGTATCCACTGAAAAGTTGCCAATTGAGACACCTTCCTTATTCCCAACTTCCAGAGTAAATGTAAACAACTGCCAACTGAGAAATTTAAGAAAGTAAAGAATAGACGAATAGAAAATAATATATCCATCTATAAAGATACATAATTCCCCATATTGCATCACATAACTTGTCTTTATGCATCTTGAAGTCACATGCAAGCCAAAGTATATATTTCTTTGATCAGAAAGGGAAAAAAAAAACACATACAGTGTATCAACCAAAAGAAGTATATGCACAATTTGCAAAACAGGCACTTTAAATTGTATCAAATTCCATACTAAAACATACCTTTGGCTTAGTTTGTTTCCAGAAAAATGTTTTACTTACAAATTGCTATATTCAAAAGCTTTCCAACAGCCCAAAATACTGACTAACCAGTCCCCAAACAACCAGGAAAAGTATTAAGTTTACATGTAAATGTTATGTCATCACAAGCATTTATCTAGTTTCGGAAAATAAATGCAATACACTTGTCATATTAAAAACAAAACATATGAAAGGCCAAATTTAAGGTTTGTCTGTCAGAAATGCATGTCTGTGGCCGTAAATGCAAATGTAAAAACTTTTTCCTAAAAGCACATCATCTTCTAAGGTCCGTAAATTGTGCAACAATGGCCTTCATGTATAATAGACTTAATTTTTTCTGCAGCCACTCTCCTGGTGGTGTATAATCTCCAAGCAATGACAGAAGTTTGAAAAATGGAAGGAACTTATTTAGTTGATTTTAGAATCATGCAATCTCTATATGAGATGACTTTTTCCCATATATTTCATTGAAAATTTATCAAATTTTCAGCCATTTGTAGTATCCAAAGTGTTTAAGACCCAACATAAATCATGTATGCAACACACAAATGGCAACTAAAATGAAGAAGTAAGTAAAAAATTAGGTCACTTACCCGTGTTAGAAATTCAAGTAAATCAACCTCACAAAAGCCTACTAGGTTGTTCTTTGATAGTCTATTTGTCTGCATGAGATACAAATTAAGATCCAATAAAAGAATAACTAAAGCAATAAATAAATAAAAATAGTAGTGAGACTGAATAGTTAAACATGATTCATCAATGCAATGAAAACAAAACTCAAATTTTGTTGCTAATTGTAAAAGTAAACAAGTTAGGCAACATCATAATAGCTCAATCAATTTACTTTAACTAACAGCTAAAACTCATTTTAGGATATTTTTAGAACTTTGCTTCTAAAGTGGATTCCTTGGGCCTTTATATTAAAGAGAAAGATCTAGCCCTTTTTAGTTGTTGTAGATTTAGGCTTCCAATGCTCCTTTAATTTCATGTATTGTTTTTTTAAACTGCAATTAGTCCACACGATAATGGGAATGATGTAATCCTATTTGGCTGCATACTATGGATGTAAGCTTTTACAGCCAAATCTGTGTCAAGTTACTCTTTATTGCTTTACTCTTTCTCATTTCATACATTATAACATGGCTTCAGAGTTGAGTTACAAACCTCATTCCCTATGCCTAAAAGCCTACCCTAAGAGCCTGGTAGCAATTTCTTTGTCCATATTATTTCTTGCCAACAATTCTTTTTTCACAAAGCTGAGCTTGATTTATTTTCCATCTAGACTCGTGTATACCTTCATGGTCGAGGATTAGGTAACAGTTTATTTGATCAGAAATGTGTTTCTACACAAACCAGGTACTGGAATTGGTGATATGAATCAGTCAAAATGGTCAAAGAAAATAACTATTAACTTGTCACTGTTTCTATGACCAATAATTTGGCCTTTCAGATACTTACTAGTGCACAACTATAACAGTATTTTCTTAACGAGTGCAAACAATATTGATTAGCAATAAGGCCACTTCAGTGCAATTAATACAATAAAAAAATGCTAAGTGACTCCAGCAATAAGGATATTTGCTGCAGAAAAAGTATAGGAGTCTTTAGCAGGTATGTAAAACTACAGTAAACATGCAATCAAAAAAATGCTAAGTGACTCCAACGATAAGGATATTTGCTCCAGAAAAAGCATAGAAGTCTTTAGCAGGTATGTAAAACTACAGTAAACCTTTTGTATAAAAAACTTATTTATGAGCTAGGGCAGAGACCCAAAATTAAAGTAGGTTACATAGGATCTAAAAATAAAACTTTAGATTGAGTCAAAATGGACTCCACAAAAGAATAAGGGGTGACTTTCATAGCATGGTATTAGACTTATAGTTCACCTCAACCACAGAGATCCTAGCAACATGAGGCCCATTTCTTTCCAAAAGAAGTTTCTTTTCCTGCATGAGATTTCAGCATTAATAGATACAATCAAGTAATCTAAATAACATATAAGCTGATCATCACTATAGAACGATATGTGCAGATAGGCAGCAGTGATCATGTTACTATTAATTGTTAATTGATACACTAAAAACATGTGCTACATTAAATATCAAGTTTGAAACAACTGAAACTAGAACAAACATAGGAAATTAAAAAAAATCAAAGTTGTAGGATATTTGGTATATATTACTTAGTTTTAAGACAATATAATATACGTCTACAATGGGCAGGCAACAGGAAACCACTAAACATTCTGAAATGATAGCATGTCTATTTCATTTAAAAATTTAGTTAATAAGCAAAATATTCACTTGAAGAAAGGTAAATAAATAATTTCAGCAACTAATCATCATCCAAAGTACTCACCGAATTCCAAATAGGTTTGTCTGTTCTGCAGAACAATGAAAATGAAATCAACATTTCTCCAGTTGAGACCAACATCAGTGCATAATATCGAAAAAGGATTAGGATGTGACAAAATGTATTTCAATTATGAAAATTGTGCACAGAGTCTAAATGCACTGGCCGTAAGACAAAATTAATTTCAGACAATTATGTCATGATCACAGAGCCTCTGCACTTCATCATCACCAGAGAAATCTGAATTCAAATTAAATCCATGGATGTTGCATTATTGGAGTATAATAATCTTTTTGGAAGTGCCATGTTGATGGATTTTGCTTAAATCTAGAGGCCTCTTTGGTAATAGAGAAAGGGTCAGTAGTAGTAACTAAAGGATTCCATCTTCTTATAAGTATCGTGATGTTTGCCAATGAGGTCATTATTGTCGAATAATTGAGAAGTCACAAAAATATTTAGGAAAATCAGGAGGAGAGCGGGCATGTAGAATGAACAGCCTTAATCTCAACTTTTCACATAAACAAGCAGACTTATGGAACATGGCAATGGATTTATCCCAAG
This sequence comes from Erythroxylum acuminatum, assembly GCA_026284645.1. Taxonomy (NCBI): domain Eukaryota; kingdom Viridiplantae; phylum Streptophyta; class Magnoliopsida; order Malpighiales; family Erythroxylaceae; genus Erythroxylum; species Erythroxylum acuminatum. Next base: position 1,573,797 of record JANKOD010000192.1, read on the forward strand.
AAACAGTTATGCTGGTCTGTTAAGTCACAAAGTTCAACAAAATGGGGGATGGTCAACTAGATCATGAAAGGGGATGATTAGAATGTGCTTACATCTTGTCATTCAAAGATGGAAACACTGGGTCAGATCTTTTGGAAGAATGAGCTAAACGATCACCAAAGTTTTGGTTGAGTTAATTCTATTACATGACGAATCAATGAGCAGCTTAATATTGATCCACGTACGTCTGATGCATTTGAACTAGATGATAGTTCTACAAATAATTAAATGGTCCATATAAATTATGGGAGGAGAATTATATATAGTGCAATCTTATGATGAGAGAAAAGGCATCCTAAAGAGTATTACTGCTATAGACCAATAGAATGTCTCAACCGCAATTGAAAGAACTTAAACTGTTGCCTGTTTTGTGTGGGAAGTTTCGTAAGTACAAATACCTCCGTACAAGCTCGAAACTCTCCTAGTACGGGCAGCACTGTCCATAAATGCACCTTTTATTCCATATATTCTTAAGACTACTATTAACTACTTTTTCAATTATTCTACCAGTTATGAAATGACATTTTTTAAAGCTTTTTGCATTAGCTTTATGTCCAGAATCAAGTGCTACTCACAACCGTTCAATCCCAGTTTCTGCAGTCTGGCCTAGACCCATTTTTAGTGGTGCTCTATATTCTTTTTCTTTTCGCTTCATTTTCACGCACGAGAAAGTTTGTCAGGATGGTTTTCTAATTTCCACTAACTAAAAACAACGCCACTTTACATAGTGCCTTTCACATAAAACATTTGTCTACGGTATCGATAAGTGGTTACCCGGGATCCTCTGTCCCCTTCCCCTGTCCCTACCCTGTACCCAGCCCATCTGAGCCGTCCATTCATATGGGACCCATATGATGTCTTCTGGCCAATACTGACCACTCACTATGTTACAGGCAATATGTAACAGGCTGTGGTACAGATTTTTTCGTTTTTTCTTTCCGAAGTCCGAACACAATGCTTTTTTGGTATTAAATTTCATAAACAAATGAAAAGAAACAACTTTTCAACAACAACAACAACAAAAATCGTCGTAAAAGTAAAGAAGATAAAGGGAAATTAGCTTAACTGATCGGAGACGTCAGTACGAAAGGTCTGCTCCCCAAAAGAAACGCAAGCAAGCCACTTGTCCTTAAATCTCATCTCCGCCTGAAACCATCAGAAATCAAATAACTCTCTCAGCATACTAACACACCTTGCAAAAACCAAAGAAAAAAGCAGTTCAGTACTACTGTAGACAAAACATACAGAGATGAGAGTGAGGAGAGCGATTCCGGCGAAATCATCAGCCGAGGAGAGGCGTTTTTGATGAAAAGTTGATGCGCCGCTACGGGATGAGCGGCGGAGATGATGGCGATCGCGGTAGTTATGGAGCTTCTGCCTCACTCGTGAGAGGCGAGAGCTTCGGTTCCCGAGTTGAGCTTCTTCTTCTGGAGCTTCTCTAGAACTTCCGTGACCCATTCTCTGCCGATGATGGCGAGATGTAGCTTTTAGTCGTAAATTGAGGCCCCAACGAGAGTATTTTAATTTTCGGTTTATATATATAACGAAGGAAACAGTCAGAGTCGGACCATTCTTCTCTGCGTGTTTTTGCCATTCTCATCGTGGAAAATGAAATATGCGTCAAAGTTGACCTGTCCCACAATTACTGTTCTCTTACCACTTATTAACGTACACGTGTAAAATTGAAAATTACCAAGAGATTAGATATTTTGAAACATCCAATGATTAGTATCCAAATTTTATATGTTTTAAATTAATTTTTTTTTAGATAAAGGAAACTTCCATTAACCATATAAATGAGTTAAACAAGGTGGGATAGACACCCAAACTTTCAAACGAGAGAAATTGCAAGACACTGTAGCAAGTTCATGAGCTCTCACATTTCCTCGTCGATTAATCCAAACAACAGAAATATTAGAATTACTTTCCAACATTAATTGGAATCCTTAATAATTCCCCCAAACTATGAATGATCCTCTTGGTGTAATTTAATGGTAAGCACTACAAGTTAGAATCAGTAAAGACACTCCCTAAGTGTTGCATGTTGTTAACCGTTCAAAGAAGAGCCTGTCGAACCACTAAGGCCTCCGTCACTAACGCTGAATGTAAACCATCAAACAATCCAGAAATTGCATGTTGAAAGTGGCCTTCAAGGCTCTCAATGATAAAGCCAAACCTCGATGTTCCCATACTCTGAAATCTTGCCTCGTCGATAAAAATATGTCATTCATCCAAGCTATCTGTTGTACTTTGTCTTCTCCCAGCAGCCATAAAAAGATTGGCTGCTGGGCCTCTATTGCTGCTGGAGGACAAAAGATGCTGGTGTCGTTTTTGTTCTTGCGCCAAATTCCATTGATATAGGTGATCCATTGCAAGTTGCCAAGTTCCCATCGCTGTAGGGAATTGAGCTTGCCATAAGCCTTTGTTTATTTCCTCTCATATCTTTCATGCTATGGCCGTAAATTTTGAGATGTTTGCTCTATTGTTTGCATTCAGTACCTGCAAAAAAAACTCTCTAAAAGAAGGAGCTGAGTTAACAATAAAAAAATCACCTAACTCCCACATCTCTCTTGCCCTCTCACACTCCACCAAGCAATGATTGACAGCCTCCGCCTCCCCACAATAGCATTTAACATCCACCTGTACTCCTCTACGAGCTAGTTTTACCTTAGTAGGTAGAATGTCTTTAAGAGCTCGCCACATAAAAACTTTAACCTTTGGAAAAGAATCAATATTTCATAATTTTCTCCAAAAATTACCCTCTTCTATCTTACCACCTCTACCCATAATAACAAGACTTCATCGTATACCTCCCTTTGTTATCAAAATGTCAAACCCAACTATCCTCACGCTCTCCCCACCGAATTGGAATTGCGAGGGTATCCCTATTATCTCTACGACTAAACATGCCCATCACTTTTTCCACATCCCACGCCCTCTCATCTCTCCTAAATAACTCACGCACTTTTAATGTAGGACTCACAGAATTTGTTCCATCCTCCACTCAAAACTGCCCATCTCTAGGTATCCATGAGTCCACACCTACCCTAATTGTCTTCCCATTACCCACTCTCCACCTCACTCCTTTCTTCAAAACATCCTTAGCAAACAACACACTTCTCCACGCGTAGCTAAGATTATGTCCAATCCCGGCGGCCAAAAAATCCCCTCGAGGGAAGTATTTAGATTTAAGAATCCTAAATAGAAGAGTGTTAATTAATTAATTAATATTTTATAATTTTAATGTATATTTTATTGGTTTAGCTTTAAAAAAGGGCATTCATAAGATAATATTTTAGTACATATAAATGACTAGTTGACCAAATAAGCAAAAGTAACTCTTTATATTGAATTATTGAGATTATAAAAAATTAGCTACTTAATTGAAAATTGAAAATTTTAGATATTAAATTGAATAAACCTTAAAATTTTTGACAATTTAGAATATGTTATCCATTAATCAAATTCTAATACTAAACTGATGAAATTTTAATATAAGATTTAATATTATTCAAAGTAGTTACTTCAAATATTATTAAAAAAATTTAGATTTAAGTATGTGATGTATTGTAAATCTTATTAACGTTATATTCTTTTTTATATACTCCATATAATATATACCAAATATAGAAAAGTTTATTCTGATTTAGCCTATTCAACCATAAAAATCTTGAACTGTAACGCCCCAAATTAGGGGTTAGAAGATTAACGGAAATTATTTTATATGTGCTTAATTGTGCAGAAGTATTTTGGCATGCATTCATGACATTTTTCGGGTAAAGTGGTTTAATGAAACTTCGGAGTGATTCGGACATTATTAAGATATTGTTTTTATATTTATAGTATTTTTTGGCTACGTCAATGATTTTTAGAAATTATTGGTGACGTATGGAGTAGTTTTGGAACAATTATTTGGCAGTCATATTTTATGACG
>JANKOD010000192.1:1582025-1604620 GCA_026284645.1 Erythroxylum acuminatum
CTTCGTTTGACTTCAACTCTGAAGAGGCTCTAGGTTCGGGTGTTATAGGGTAAAGCCTGTTGGCTTGGGGTTAGATGCTTCTTCTAAGGTTGTTTGTCTCGTTTTTCCTTTAATGAAGTTGTTTTTTGCTAAAAAAAAAAAACATTGCATTATCCTGAATATGTTCTACATTGCATAATTAATTAATTTTTTTACAAAATTAATCACGTAATAAGTAAACAAAATTCATTATCATTCTTAATACCTAATATCAAATACTGATATAAATATTAACTTCTATAATCTTCTTATAATGCTTGTATATCAAACACTTATAACAAGTAATTTATTTCCTATTCTAATTTTTACTTTTTATTATTATTCTTATTTTTTGTTCTGATTTCTTTTTTTATATTTCCCACAGTAGACCTCGCTCCAAAAGTCTGAGCTTTAGCCATTAAGCAAGATGCACCACTAGTGAAGTGTGTTTTAGAGTGTTGGGGATAATTTGCACCCAAAGAGCTCAAATTGATCAAATCAAAGATTAAACAGCTTAATTTATTTATTTGCAAAAGCACCAATCACTGGTAGTACTAAGTAGGAGTGAGTTGATATCGTCAATTAATAATCAGATAAATTACCGGAGCTTTTCTTTTTGATTTTCTCTTTTGGCTTCATTCTCTGACAAAACAAACCTAAATAGACCGTTTAATCTATTTCTATGGTCTTTTGAGTAGATGGCATCAACCATTTTCACCAGAGCCTTATTGGGTCGCCGCTTGTTTCAATCGTCTTCCTCATTATCACATAAAGCACCAGTCTTTACTTCTATCTTCAAGGTGAGTGCCCAAGTTGCCCTCCTTCAGTCAAGCCCTTTTCTGGGTTTTCTACTTTTCTTGGATAGTTGATTCCTTGTTTGGTTTTTTGTTTTTTTTTTTCCTTTTCTCGTCTATGTGTTAATTTGTGATCTTATCATTGCTGTTTTGTTGGTTTGGTCCATTTGTTAAACTGGAGAATTCTGGTTAATGGGTTCTGAATCTGGTGATAAGTTTTGGAGTAACAAGTTGAAATTTTGAAAAATGGATTTTGTTGTTTGGTAAGAGGCTTGCCTTTCTTTCTTCAAAAAAAGAGGCTTGCCCTTCAATTAGATGATCACGAACTTTTCTCTTTCGTCAGGTTTGAGTTGCTCGTGTTGAATTTATAGTTCAGTGAAGTTAGGACAGCTTAATAGTCTCAGTTCTTGCAGTTATTAACCATGCAGAAACATATTCGTGTATGTTTTCTACTTGTGATTATAGTATATAATGGACTTCCATACATTTCGTGAAAGCTAATACGTCAGTTTACATGCGAGGTTCTACAATTTATAGGTCAACTTTAACAATTTGGAAACTGTGCCACTAGAATGACCAACCTTAACATCTTTTGTCTAATTTTAATTTACTGCTTTTCATGTTGAAATTGGAAGAGATCATTTCACTTGCGGGCTTACCCCCTCTGTTCTCTACATAAGACATCTAGTTCGCTTCCTCGAGTCATGGCTTCTTCAGTATTTGGGAGGAAAGTAAGTTTTTCCACAGAATCTTTACCTACCAATGATCCTGTTGTTTCTGTTGATTGGCTTTACGCAAATCTCAAGAAGCCTGACATGAAGGTAATTCTTTGCCATTTAATGATCTTTCATTTGATCTATTTCTTTCATCTTTCGCTGTTTGAATTTGGTTGCAACCTGAAAGACATGCTGATTGTTTCTTATGCACAACATATTGTACCTCCAGAACCTCAAACCAATACAAATAGCAATTTGCAAATTTCGGAACCTTCCCTTCCAAAACTTGGATAACAAGTTGTTTAGGAACCTTCCCTTCCAAAACTTGGATAACAAGTTTTTCTTTCCTTGAATCCAATCTAACCTATGTAAAAAAGAAAAAAAGCAAACATTTTGCTCTTCTGATCTTCCATATTCTCTGATAGGACGAGTGAGTGTCAGGCGCGTATCAGACCATATAAAAGCTTGAGATAACCTATTTTTACTGCTTAAGCCATCATTTAAAACCTCTGTTATTGTCTGCCATTGCAGAACATCAAGTAATGAGTCCCTGGTCTTTGAGGAATTTGTCTTCTCAGATATTTTAGTTTGATAACTAGTTTATACACGATATATAGATTCATACATCAACATAAAGTTTTGCAATTCTACAACTGATTGTTCATGCGTAGTTAGAGTTTTCCACACCATATCCTTGAAGGTCCAATTCAAGGATTCCTCCAACTTCCATAGTTCATGGTCAAACTCTGCCATAGTTCCTTTAATAAATCATCAAGAATCGACTGCTCTAATACTTATCGGTAAGGTAATTATAGAGAACTCACAATAATCTATCAATGCAGAAAGAGATAGAGAAAGAGAGATAACATGAGAAGGGAGAACTTTATATGTTATTATTCACCTCCACACGAGTAACTGAAGATTATAACAGTTAGTTTAATCAATTACATAGTTACTCAAAAGTTAGTTTGCATATGCACACATACTTCCTTTACAAGAATCACTAATTTAAACACATTGTTTAGCTACAACTGCAAAATGCACTGCCTCACTGATCAAAACGACCTTATCAAATAATAATTAAGAATATGCTCTTACACCATGTTGGAAGTCTAATGTGATGTCATACATAATACTTATTTTATGGCCTAGATGTATTTGTTTGAGTCTTCTCTTTTGCCATTCAGGTGTTGGATGCATCGTGGTACATGCCAGATGAGCAGAGGAATCCAATTCAAGAGTATCAGGTGTAAAACTGGTTTATTGTGTCTTGTAGTTGAAATGTTTATCTAAAACCTCTTGAATTTATATGGTTTAACTTTTCAATTATTTTCCAGGATGAAGCAGATTTGCTCCCTAATTCAGTTTTATGACATATATCTTTATCAATTCATATGTGATTCGTTTGAAAGTTATAATTAATCCTTCTCCTTGTAATAGGTTGCTCACATTCCTGGAGCCCTTTTTTTCGATGTTGATGGGATATCAGATCGGAATACAAATGTATGATGCTTCGTTGTCACTTGTTTTATGTGCAACAAGAAGTTTTTTTTCACTTCTTGCTTTCTTATTTGTTAATATTTTAATGAAATGATATGTAACAGTTGCCTCACATGTTACCATCAGAAGAAGCTTTTGCAGCTGCTGTTTCAGCTCTTGGCATTGAAAATAAAGATGGGGTGGTCGTGTATGATGGGAAGGGAATTTTTAGTGCAGCTCGTGTCTGGTGGTAAGTTGGTTATGATTGATTTTTTGCTGAATTGAACTTGGTTAAGTGATATAGGGTGTTTGGGCAGCTACTTTTAAACAAAGTAGACTAGATGTAGGCTAGATTGTAGCCGGAACAGTTAGGGCTTATAAACCAAACCTCCTTTAATAAGACTAATAAAAAGGCTGCTGTATTTCTTCGGGAAGACCCTATTTATAGTAGTGTAACTAGAAATCCTATCTTAAAATAGGAGGAACAAGTGGTACAAAATATCTTATTCATTATAGATAAATCAAATGATACCTTATTGAAAAGGAAGTCTAACCTAAAAAGAAGAAAAATAAATTATTGGATTAGAATATGCTCCTGCATTATTAGGCAACTTAATTAATTGTTTACTATTCCTGAGAAGGATGTTCCGGGTCTATGGCCATGACAAAGTGTGGGTGTTGGATGGAGGCCTGCCAAGATGGAGAGCTTTGGGATATGATGTCGAGTCTAGTGCTTCAAGTGATGCTATCTTAAAAGCTAGTGCCGCAAGTGAGGCAATTGCAAAAATATTTCAAGGACAAGCAGTGAGTTCTATTTCTCTATTTAAAAAAATATCTGCCTTTTCTTTTGCCATTAAGGAAGAGGTATTAGGATGTCACATGGTATTGCAAAATTTAGCAGTTATCAACATCCTTGTTCACTTTATGTGTTCTCCCTGTGTCTGAATCTTCTTCAGCAGATAGTAATAGTCTACGTGCATGCAATGCAACGCCTAATATATCTGTTGCCAAGTTGCTGTCTATTCACATGGATCTATACATCTTATTTGTTGTTTGCTTAATCATAATCTCTATTAGGTAGTATTTTTCTTAGTTGTGTAGTGAAATTGATATCTGAATATCAGTTTTAACCTTATGTGATGAGACCATTGATTTTAGTACTGGACCACATGATGCATTAATCTTAATTTTGCAGCATTTTCTAATTGTAACCCTGTTATCAACAGTTCTATTCTCATGTTCCTTTACCACAGGTTGGGCCAATCACATTTAAGACAAAGTTTCAGCCACACCTTGTCTGGACACTAGAGCAGGTTAGCTAGTGGCTTATTGGACTTGTTTTATTAGATGCATGTTTCATCTCTGAGATGATCTAGTTATGTCTACAAGTATATTTACATAGTTGGGTTTATTTTGCATCTTTATGTTGAAAAATCATACTACCTGACCATTTAATCAATTCCCACTGGCAGTAATAGTTCCTTTTCCTTTTCATGTGCACATCATGACTCTTTTCTGGATAGGTTGTTTCCAGTAAACATAAAATGGTTTTTGAAATTCTATTTTCTACGATAGAAATAGTGAAGAAATATTTAAATAAAAACATGTTTGAAGAGATATAAAGGATTAAGAAATCGAGAGAAGTTATCAGAAGTGATGATTGAAAGAAGATAAGATGAGGTAGGTGGTCAAACAAAGAAAGAATGGAAATATGTGCTTTATTGAATGAAAAAGGAAATTATATTCACTTAATATAAAGGTAAATATAGAAGGTTCTCATAGTTGGTATAAATTTAAAAACCTAACAAAATCAACTTTCTGAATGGGAAAAATATGTACCACAAACTCTTTTTGTTTTCTTGGATAATTTTTTTCTAAAATTTCTACTCATCTTTCCACAACTGAACAGCCATTATATATTACCTTTATATTGACTATTTCCTCAAGGATCAAATACATAATCTAGTGGGGTTATCACATAAGTAAATATTAACGGTTTGGCATCCTGAATTTATAGTTTGCTTGGATATAATTGATAGTGTCCAGCTTAATTGTTATTGAGCTGATTTATGGAGTCTTCTTAGAACTTGTTTTCCATTTCTCAAATTGGAATTGATTTTACTTGCTCTCCTGGAATCCTAAGTTTGAATTTTCCCAATCAATTCTCTTGCTTATTCTATTAACAAATACTTATCCGCCCTTGAATGTTAATTGTGAAAGAACATTTTGGATTTTGCATACATCTAAATTTATGTTAAACTTGATGCCATACCTTCTTAATTGTTTAAACGTGATTATCATATTGATAATATTTTAAATTTGTCAAATTTGTAATAAGTATAATAGTGTAGTTATCTCCCATATGATAAGGTGATGGATCCTTCCATGATCATTTTTATGATGCTAATTATTTGAAAAAGAGACGTTTCTCTTATTTCTGTTATTTTAGTACAGTTTGATTTGTATCATGTAGTCTATGACATTTTCCAGGTCAAAAATAATATTAAAAACAGAACTCATCAGCACATTGATGCCCGCTCAAAACCAAGGTAATATTTGTTCATCATCATGTTTGAGTGATGTAATCATTGTCAGAAGTAAGATTTCACCTTTTTGACATGTCTCCAAAAATCTCTGCGTGCATTTTTGGGATGAACATTTATGAGTGCTATTCGGTTGTATTACATGAAGGGAAAGTGTCTTGCAGGATATATAATTTTATTGGATTCAATCATGTATTGCCACAGTTGAACTTCATTTAATCATTAAAGGGGCATGGGGAATGAAACTCAGTGATTGAACGTACCTAGTAAGGTCAAGTCATGCATATTATCAATGCAAAGGAAATATCAAGGTAGAGGCTGATAATAGAATGTGACTATATTTAATGAAACCGAGATCCCACTATCATATCCATGGTGGCAGACAGCAATTTAAAAGAAAAATCAGGGATAATGACTTGGTCAGCTATTTTCTTTGACATGAATCTTTTATCACAGCTATTTTCTTTGACATGAATCTTTTGTCAACAAAGCCATAAGGTGCTATGATTTTGTGATGGATCTAACATAACACCAAATATGATACAGTAAGGAATGTATCCAGCAGCTAAAGATTAAATGGGATGTTTGTTTCATCATATGTGAAGATTGCACGACTTTTAGGGAAGTACAGGGATGTTGATTGAGGTTTTTTAGATGCATACATTGTAGTTATTAGGTGCATAGGATGCCATAGAAAGTCAGTCAGTGGATGGGGAAAAATGTTTAAGGCTAGGTAGAAACTAAATTGAATGGGAGTCAACGTTCCTAAAACATTTTGGATGATAAGGAACTTAGAATGGGAAAGGATCCATGGACAGAATCCAACCAATTTGTCTCTGTGGCTCAACGATGTAGTCAGTTAACCAATATGTGCTACAGTAGATCTGGATGGATATTGCTTAGGCATAAATTATATATACATCTATCATATATTTGTTTTTTTCGTGATGGAATTGTCTGAGGACTATTTATTTGGATATAATTAACAGCGTAGTTAGGTTAAAAAAACTTGTCAGATCAAAGTAGACTTCTAATTGGAGAAGTTCTTGTTTACATATTTGCTGAATTTGTAGATTGCAAACTGGGAATCGATGACACATTATAACTTCTCGTGTTTGTCTAACTTGAAATTGGAAGCGATGGAGATTTTCGTTTCTTGCAGGTTTGACGGTGCTGCTCCAGAACCTCGAAAGGGAATAAGAAGTGGTCATGTACCTGGCAGCAAGTGCATTCCTTTTCCCCAGGTAGAGATCAAATTTGTCTGTTATTGTTATGGAGCCTTATGCAGTGCTCTGATTCAAGGTTGTAAGAGGCTCACTGTTTTTTTGTCTGGGGAATTCCATCTTTCCTTTTTGATCTTTGTAGATGTTAGATGCTTCACAGACACTCTTACCAGAGGATGAGCTCAAAAAACGATTTGATCAAGAAGGTGGGGACAATAGTGCATTATACTCGTTTTTATTTACATATTCTTTTTGCTATTGCCTCCAATTCCTTTTCGTTTGCTCAATTCGTTGGTCATTTCTTGATCAATCAAAATAATTCTTTTTCCTTTAAATCACTATATGGTTACTTGGGTTGAAAGCAGGATTATCACGATATGTTCAATTTCAATGTAATTGGTATCGTGCATATTGTATACATGGGTCAAATGTTGTTTGTGGGTAGTTGATCACTGGGTAGAGGCTTCAAGACAATTTTATCCATTGATCCTTTCTTCTCTAATAATATTATTGGCCATTCTTTTGTCAATTAGCCTGGATTTCTGATGTATACATCTTCCATTTCTGAAAAAAATTGGTTTGCTGCTATATGAAATTGTTGTACATAATGTCGTAGCAGCGTGATATAGTGAAAGAAGTGGAAAGATGAAAAGAAGTTAAAAAGAAACTTGATGGTAAGCAGGATAAATGATTGTAGATGGCGGTAAAACGATATACGTGATAATGCTTTTGTAATTTTTATGTAAAATCATGAGATTCACTGCCTAGCTGGTGTGAAATGCTTTTTCTTTTCATTCACTTACAAATCATTTAATTTTGTGCTACATTTTCCAAGTTAACTTCATGTCAATTTGCTGACTTTTCGTCATTAAGCAATGAACCATGTGCAGCAAAGACTCTTGCTTTTTGATACTGGCTGTAGAATCTGTCCTTCGTTGATATAGGACAAGGGTTTCTTTACACTATATTTTCATTCCAAGTACATTTTTTCTACCTACTTTGGTCAATTTCATCTTGTTTCCATTGACTAGCTTATTGCGGTTGGGAATGAACATATAGGAAATGGACAGTGAAACAGGTCTGCTAACTGTACTGAGTTTGTTTTCTGAGCATTCACGACTGGGTTGGAATTTATACTGGGGATCAAAACATTCATGATTTATCTTTTCCTATTTGATTATAATTGACTATGTTACATACAGGTAGGTTAATATTTATTTTGTGTTGTGTTGGAAGTTAGCCTAACCTTATCTTCTTCAACAGGCATCTCTTTGGAAAGCCCTGTTGTCGCTTCGTGTGGGACTGGAGTGACTGCTTGCATTCTTGCTCTGGTATCAATCTTTACTTATATTCAGCATAATAACTACATACTTTATACCGAGCTTATTTCTAACTGATTTGAAGGTGGGATTCCCATCTTGTAACATGCAAACTAAGCTATACGTATCATTGAATACTGGAAAGAAAAAGAAAGGTCATATGCATGTTTTTGCAGGGTCTTCATCGACTAGGGAAGCCTGACGTTGCAGTCTATGATGGATCGTGGACTGAATGGGGAGCACAACCAGACACCCCAGTTGAGTCCTCGTGAGTCTGCAATGCAGAGACTTTGGGGTTATGAGGGAAGACTGTATCTTAAACTAGCTGAAACAAGCAGCCATTATTTTCCTTTTTTTCTTGTGACCTTGAGTTTCTATTCTCAAGTTCTCCCAATCTGAACTCCTTTTACAAGAAAATGTAAGTATATAAACTTCCCTATTCTTGTTTTTCCTTCTTTTAGGTTTGAAAAATAAAGGTGTTTGTTCCATGGACGGAAAACTATTTCACCAAGAGACAATTCAAACTTTACCGTTGATTTTGGGTCGAACTGGATCAGCAAAGCAAATTGTCTAAAGCATACTCTTCGTTAAGTGCTTGATTATCGCTTGCAACCTATTTGTGTTGTTAACATATAAGGACACTACTTGAATCACATAAACTCATAGGATGAAATGATTACTACCTTAAGTAAAACTGTACAAATGATCTATCACAATTAGCCCAAGGACATGCCTACTTTCTTCGAGTTCTGTATCATAATACACTGCTTCTTCTAAGTTCTGAGGTTTGAACATATGATCTTAATCTTCACCAACTAAAAACCTTTTCCTGTACTACTTTTCACTCGTATACCCAAGTAAACAAAGCACCTGTGAAGATTGACACAATTCAAGTATAAGTTATGAACAAGTTAGTCACTAATTTGCCAACCATATATTGAGAAAACCTGCAATCGATTCTTGTTACTCTTTCGGATACACACCAACTGTGACAAAGTTATGAACAAATGTACAATCAACCATTGTAATTCTCTCATAATCTTCTGCTTAAACTTGTAAATATTGCATCTATTATGCTTAAACCTATAAATATTGCATCTATCTTTCAACCATTTTGCAGAATACGAGCATGAACATCCCCACAAGTTACTCAGTTACCCCATGCTCACTAGCAACACACTACTTTAGTTTGCATTCAGCTAACCACACTACTATTTGACAAGGATACAAGATGCCAATGCCACTGACAATCATATCTTGAACTGTCACAACATCCAACTGTCAAAGATCAGTTTTCACTTTGTTGTTGTTGTCGTTGATGATGATTTTGTTGCTGCTGCGGTTGAGTATGGGGCCATGGCATGAATGCCACCGGGGGTCGAGGCTGCTGGGTTCCATAACCTGCAGCTTGATCAACTGGTTTTCCCATGATCATACCTGAAGTTCCAGGAGGATGCTGAGGAGGAACATAATAATATGGCATATCCGCAGGGGAACCCATAACAGGAATACTTGCTTTTGTAACTCCTAGTCCTTCCTCTTTTAACTCATCTCTTGGTATTATATCAACCAAGAAGTCAAAAACATCAGTCCTTGATATGGCAGCTGCAATATCGTTCTTTTGTAGCGTCCTCCTTTTGTTTTCTTCAGTATGGATCCATGAGCGTAAAGTTAGCTCCAAGATGAACATTTCACATGCCTTAGCAAATATAACAGGAGCCTCAGCGGAAATCATCCGGACATCTTCATCTGCTTTCATTATCTTTTTGATCCGAGCCAGAGGAAGGCTGTGGTTCTTAAAGTCACCTGTCTGCTCAATTTCTTGCATTTGATTGCCCCAGAAAATTTGAAGTTGCTGCTGTTGCTGCTGCTGCTGTTGATGATGGAAGTGCTGGGCCTGTTGGTAGGTGATCTGGTGCGGCGAACTGGAGAAAGTAGTAGCAGGCTGAGTCGAGGATGGAACAGTTACCACCGGAGTTCCAGAAGCTAACATTCCAGCTGTTTGATAAGCAGCAGTACCATACCCCACCTGCCCTGCTCCAGTTACAACCCCCATTACAGGATGCTGATCTTGCTGCTGCTGTGTTTGTTCTGATTGATCCATCAGTAATCTCAGAAGTTTCTTTTTTCGCTTCTAGCTATTCTTTCATCATAGCACTGTCACGAACAGATAAAGAACCAATGATCAGAGACAGTCTTAATCAGAATCCAAAAAGAATCACAATAAGAGGATGAAAAATCTAGAATGCAAGAAAGGTACCTGCTAAAGAGTATATCTGGTTGTAATATTGCAACTAAAATTATACATCAAAGTTGGTGATGTGAACAAAAAGGAGGAGAAAACATGAAATACCAAGATAAACTGGATTCACTTTTCATTTGGAGAGAGTATGCTGGCTAAAACAACATTTTCCAAGGGCTTCTTTAAATAAGTTTGTTGTATTGAACTGTTAAACCACCTGTAGCAGTAAACTAGATTCACTTCTCATTTGGAGAGAGTATGATCGCTAAAACAACATTTTCCAAGGACTTCTTTAAATAAGTTTGTTGTATTGAACTGTTAAACCACCTGTAGCAGTAATTTCCATTTTCAAGCATAATTGATATTGAAAAAGTTTTTAATGGAGCTGGTGGACTTTTAACTAGGATTCTCTAACCACATTCTTTTATATTCTTTAACTCAGTACAGCCTCATCCATGATGTACCATCAAGAACATGATTGTTCAGTAGGCTAAAGTATCACTCCTCTCTCGAAACAGTTAACAGGAATGTTCCCAGTATAAACTTTGACAAGTTAACAAGCCTATGAGAGTCGTAAAGATTGAATGCAAACTTCCTACCAAACTGGATATAGTGATATTAAATATTAAATCTCTAGACTTTTATTGTCTAGACAAAAGATAACAAATTCACTGTTAAAACACATGATTTCCTAATGCAATGCACAAAGAAAGACCATTAAAGTTACAGCAACAAGATCTCATTCAGAAGCATATTTAGTTCCTTGAGAAACCCGAGCTTCAGAGCACTCTTCCAACAGGATTTAAGGCATAAATTGAAGTTTTGAGTATTTGAAATAAATAGTTCGTGAAACTTAGGCTAAAGAGAGGGCCTCTTCAAAAGTCAACATCCGTAAACAATGTCTCATGTCTGCCAATGCAGACAGTTTCCACCATGAGCCAGTAACCATGCGTATCACAGCCACTCTTCATCTAACCTTCATTTTTCTGTTCTTATCCCCTAATCTTTTAATACAAATAACGCCTATTGCGAACACTGTATCTAAGCAAGATGCTTTAGTTGACTGTTTGATTCATTCAAATTTAGAGCCAATTGTACACAACTCTACTGGTTAAATTAGAGTTACCATTTAATCCATATCAAACTCCTGGCATCAAAGTAATGCTTTGACATCAAAAGGGCAAAAACATGGATCACAAAATACTCTCAGTTTTCATACCATCAACCATAAAATTTTAATTTCAAACTTACTAACAATATTTATTGCATGGTTCCATTTTAAGAAAATAAAAGAAATAACAATGGGTATTTACCAAAGAAAGGGATATCAATGTCAATAGAAAAATCAGCATTCTCCTACTGCTATCCGTTCTAACCATATGCATAATTTTTGTTCTTGAAACTACTCTCACCTCCTAATCTCAAGTTCATTATAGAATCCTCAACTTGCAGATCTTCACCTAGCATAAGATAATACAGAGAAAATAACACAATCAAAAGGACGTATAGAAAACAATATTAGGTAAATCGCTTACACAAGAATTACACAATATCACAAAGCTAAAGACAAGAATGTCAAGAATCCCACATCGAACAAGTGTGAGTGCATTCAACCATTTAATAGTGAGCAAGCCTCCGCTCATAAGCTAGCTTTTGGGAGTGAATTAGGCCTTTTAACGTGATATCAGAGCCTGTTTGTCTCAATGGTTTGAGGAGGTGCTTGGTTCTGTTCCTTTGCCCATCATGCCCAACAGATGTCCAGCTCTGCTTTGGGCTGAGGGGGTGTGCCAAGGACAAGTATGAGTGCACTCAACCATTTATAATAATGTGCAAACCTCTCCTCTCAAAAAGCTAGCTTATGGGGGTGAATTAGGCCTTTCAACAAGAATGTAAAATTACAGGTAAAAGAATTCTCAGAAAGGTCAAAAGTAGCAAGAAAACAATTGCAACGTTGAAGACAGAAGCAATCAAAATATGATAGTCAAAAGGCGGGGGGGAAACAGGAAATGATCTACCTTCTTGCTCAAATTATATGTGAAAAAAGATAAAGATAACTTAAAATTACTTGATGCAGCCTCCATCTACACAACATCTATTGAGACATCAAGCTATGCAGAAAATGTTAGAGTGGATACATACACTCATCGAACCCAGCTCAAGGAAAGGAATTATATGAGTGAACAAAAAAAAAAAACCACCACAACCAAAGTTTGTCTTCAAAAGTTTGACAACCAAACTCGTTTAGACTCAATGACTATCAATTCCCACCTTACTTCATGAGTTCATGGAAAATACGATAAGAAAACAGTTCTGCTGGGTAGAAAGCTTTCCAGAGAACCAAAAGCAAAGATGAATAAGAATACAAGTGAAGTTTCGTCCTTTATTTAAAAAACAATCAATAAAGTTCAAAACTTTATTATATTTTCATCACCTTTCTCGCCAATCAGATGGGCAAAAAAAAGGACGAGACATAAAACTAAAAATTTTCACAAGCCAAGAAAACCCAGAGTGTAAAGCTTGGAACGGAGCTCACCGACTGATCTTTACAGCGAATTACGAACCCAGAGGCGACACAAACCCTAAGAGACAGCTCTTCTTTTCACACAGAGAGAGAGCGAGAGAGAGGGTGATGGAAGATTCATATGTAATAGTGTTTGCAGGTGTAGAGAGAAGGAGAACATCGGAGTGACACGTGTCTGTAAGAGTATTTCCTGTATGCTTGATATTCTACGTGTGAAGCGCTGATTGGATGTCCGATTGTGTGAGGGAAATGACTCAATGAGAGTGATGGATATATATATAAAACCTTTGATCTAATGGTAAAATAAATAAATATATATATATAATAAACAATTTCCAAAAATAATATACTTAAATTACAATTTAATAAATCATTTTATGACTTAAATATTTTTTTAAATAAATATCTAATATAGTTCCTTTTTCGCTAAAAGAAAGTTTTTAATTTTTTATATTTTTCTCTATATTATATCATGAACCCTTTCATCTCTCTCAAGTAACAATTTCCTTTTTTTTTAATAAAGAAAAACTGTCGGAGCAGATTACAAAACAAGTCTGAAGAAACAGATCCCCGAAATATCCTCAAAAAGGATCCGTTGGCACCCGATAGATGCAATATCAAAATAAGTTATACCAACATCAAAATGTTCAACCTGGGTGGCGAGCCAGTTAGCACATCTAATATTACATTAATTTATATTTTTTATTTTTTTTCTCTATATTATATTATGAACCCTTTCATTCTTCTTAAAAAATAATTTTCTAATATTACATTAATTCACATTTTATTCCTTTAAAAAACTTACATCCAATCAAACATAACCTTAATTTCATTCCATTAAAAACTTTACGTCTAAATAAACATAACTTTAATTGGGAACGTCTACTCAATTAGGCATATAAAAAAGTTTATTCAAGCCCTACAAAATTTGACCTTTTTTTAATTCTACCAATTACAAAAAAAATAACAATACTAAACTAGATTGAATATTTACCCAAATTAGATCTAATCAAACTGAAATTAATGAGTCGTGATGCATTTATGGATTCAATCAAGCTAAACTCCGGCTCAAGCTCTGGCTTGGGTTCGGATTCCTACGCCTGCCCACTGGATTGAACTGCAGAGGCAGATTATAACATTGCATCATCCAGAATATGTTCTACTGTGAATCACACACTGTCGTAGCATATCCAGAATATGTACTGCACCGTAAAGTCTTATGCATTCATCAAATGAACATTTTTTTTCTTCTCAACATCTTGAATAAGAGTACAAAAAATGGAAATGCAATCTTATCTTATTCTTTTCATAATCAGATCTCTGGAGTCATAGACATTAGCATTGCCAATGTGATGAGGTGAGCCATCCATCTTTCATCAGATTTAGTTGAACTTGAACCAGGGAGTGAATTTTGAAACCAAGTGAAGAAAACAAAAGACTATAAATGCCTAACTGATTGCCACTAAAAGGTACAAGAAAACATTAAAGAATGTTACAAAATTTATATTCTTATCATGTCAATGAAGGCTCAAACTCCATGTGCCATTTCCGGCCCTATCCGAGCAAGGATGTCTCAACCACCGTCCTGCCAAACTTTTCTTGTATATCTTTGGGAGTTTCAATCTGTCAAAATATAGCAGCAAAGATGTTCAACACAAGTAGGGAGATGACAATATATTTATGTAGAGGATTTGGTTACTTACTGCGTTCAGAGCTTTAAAAAGTGCTTTGACTGTGTTATGCTCATTCCTTGAGCCAACCACCTAGCAAAAGTTTGAAACTATGAATAGAAAATCAAAGACTAGGGGAACTACGCTAGTGTTTTGGGTACAGTTTAACAGCACAATACCTTGGATTTTACATTTTTGAAACCAGCTAAATTCAAAATAGTCTGGACAACCCTACCAGCTTTCATGCCGGTTGTGGTTGAAGCTGGCCAGAGATACACCTAAATAATTTACAGACCCGAATGAGACAAAAAACACATGAATGAGAAAAGGAAAATCATAGAGAAGATATAATACTTTGGTTTTCTTGTAGGTTGTTTGTACGGCATGGGCAATAGTGTGATCCTCGTGCCGTTCTATATAGTGTAGATCCTGAAAGCATTTCTCATATGCCTATTTACCAGAGAAAAAGTTAAATATTAGTGCACTGTTTAGAATAGCATTGAGTTTATACATGATACAAGACTAAAATTGGCGAACAAATACACGACCAGTAAACTTATAGTCTCACGAGACAAGATAACATGCTTAAGCTGTTGGACAACGATGAAAAGATCAAAGAAAATGAAAAGGAAGACAGCATTATGCCGCTACAGGCCTTGTGTAATATAATCAACCTCCTACATTATCATTGAAACAAGCTATGGCTCATAATTTAGAGGACGACAGCTAAATAATGAAGAATGCACCTTGACCCCTGAAACAAATTATGCCCGACTTCTTTGTTACTGGTATGGTTTCGATTGATTGTTTCAAACCCTAGCAGCCATACATTTTCTGACTGCAAAGCCAGGTCGAAGAATTTGCGAATATAAAGCGCGCCTTCCAAATAAAATCATGGATAATAAAGTTCTAATCCCAACAGAAAAATACCTTCTGAAGGGCTATAGGGAATGATGACCCTTTTGCTTTGGCAAAACCAACAACACCTTGATAATTTCCACAGGCTATCAATGCTGAATACCTAAAGTTTCTCCCTCCCTGTATTACGCGATAAGTTTGTTAAGAAAATGTGGAAGAGTACTCACAACTTATAAATAACAATATAAACTAATAGGGTTGATACCTTGGTAACTTTTGTAGTTTTATTAACGCCAATCATCTTCACATCAAAACCCTGTCAGCGATGATAAGAATGAGAGTGCGTAATAGTGCATGCGTACTTTAAGGCACGCAACATCCGTTACAGCAACCACCCAAGTTCAGACTTGCTTATTAATTCGTGTTAAATGTAGAAAAATTATTGAAGAGAAATTTGAGATGGATCCAGCGCTCATTGTGTATAGATACTGATACTAACACAGAATTGTATGTCAGATATACTTGTCGGGTTTACATATGCACTGGTCAAAATCTATATACTATTCGACCGCAAAAGATTCATAAACTTGTTCACAAGCCAGCAATCATAGAATCAAATTCACATGGAAAGGAACAAAAGAAATGTGCACCAAGAAGAAGATCACAAGTACTTACTTTCCTGTACATCGGTCTTCTTTTCTTTTCTGTCAATTCATTTCTCTCTTCTGCAAGATCTCTGATTTCCTCCTCCAGGGCCTTGCCCTTCCTTCCAAACGTATGATCCAACTCAGCGAGTTTCTCTTCAAGTTTCTTGTCAATAGCATCAAGCTTTTCTAGCAGCATTTCATCCCTCTCCTTCATGTCATCAAACTCCTCTTCCTCACCATCATCAGGCCCACCACCTTGCATAATTTGCTTTTGTTTCTCAAATCCAGCACCTGCTAGGAGATCATCATCAGGGGTTGATTCTGCCTGCCAAATAACTCCATAATTTTCCGGGTTATTGGGTTCAGAAGCTTCCTTCCACTTCATCAACCTCATTGCTCTATTTAATTTTTGTTGAAGTAAAAACTTTTCCTTTCCTTGTGCTACTTTTAGTCGATTCATCAACTCACCGATGACCCTGTATTCAGGCCTAATCCGGAAATGCTTCTCTTCAAACTTGTTGATTCGATTCATCCATTTGTAAGCATCATCAAGAGTCTCTGAGCACCGTTTAAGAAAAAAAAGGAACAGAAAATAATACATTCAACAGTTAATTAATCCAAAACATTTATATTCATTTTTCTTTCGTAATCATTTACCAGCATCAGTAAAATTCTTAAGCAGCTCCTTGTGGCGATTGAACTTCTTCTCAAATTGCTCAGCCTTTCTCTTCAAAGCATCAGATGACCACCTTTCATCATCGTCGTCACTATCAGAATCCGTGGGTTCCTCATGTTGATTCAACAACTCAGGGCTAATGTTCTTGAGCTTCTCCTTCTCTAACTTATCGATCAATGGGCCAACGCCCAAGTAATCCTCCTCGTCCTCAAGATCAATATCCTTGGTGTCTTTTCCCGCTCGCTTTCTGGCCTCCCTTTCACTTTGTTTCTCGCGCTCCAGCTCAGCCAAGAGGTCTTGGACTATACGGCCGGAGGGAACGGCGGAGGCGGTGGAGAAGTGGGTGGCTTTTAACGTATGGAAGAACGGACTTGTTTGGAGTGGGGGAAAATGTGGAAAGCTTGAAATTTTCCGGGAAATTTGGGGTTTTCTGAGGGAAGCGAAGAGGAGAAGACGAGACCAAGAAGAATAATTTGGAGGCATTTCGCAGTGTAATGATCTAAAGAAAGCTAACCAAACGCAGAGGATGAGAAGAAGAGGAAAAGAGTTCTTAGGGCTTTCCTACATTGCTAAACCCTGATGATGAATAGTATAAATTCAAATATCCCTAATTAAAATGAGATATATTTAATTATTAATATGTTTATTTTAATTTATAAAAATAATTAATTTATGAAAATTGATTGATTAATTAATAAATTGATATGTTTTTATCTACAAAGATTATTAAATTAAATAAAATCAATTTAATTTTAAATTATAGGTTTAAATTTAAAATTAAGAGAATATTTCACCAAATTAATCTTGAATTTATAATTCAATTTTAAATCTTTAATTCAATTTTATATACTGTTTTTTCAATTTTAATTCAATTTCACCAAATTATCTTTTTTATTTTCAATAAAAATAAAATTTATTCAATTTTTATATCCTGTTTTTTCCTTTTTCTGGTACTTTTTTCTTTTTCTAAGAAAAATAAAAAGGTGTTACAAAGTTTAAAAATCCTAAAACTAACATTCTTTTTATAAAAAAGGTAAATTTTAGTTTTTTAATATTTATAGAAATGAGAATTACCTCTCTAAAATTATTTTTCACAAAATAATCTTGAATTACTAGTCTAAAAATATTTCAAATTCCTATTTAAAAAACTAATTTTAGCAACAACAACAAAAAACCCTCATCTCCCTAAAGCTCAATTTTTATCCGATTAACCTCAATTCTATGGTCTAAATTCAAGTGCTCAAAGAGAAATTAATATTACTAATAATAGATATTTTTTTATGTTGATATTTATTACTATAACAACAAAAATAATAATATAGTAAAAATCTCTCTAATACACAAAGATTTAGTAGTACGCAACCTTATCCTAACTAGTATTGAGGTGGTTTTCAAATAACTCACATGAAAAAATAAAATAAAATAAAATATTAAAATATTAAAATAAAATAATAAAATAAGTGATTATCTAAATAATATGATAAAGATAAACAAGGTAAAATGCTAAAATAGAAAAATAGAGCATGTTGACTTTGACAAATTTATGAATTTAGTGATTATTTATTTTATGTATAAAAATAGAGATATTTTCTCTTATTAACACAAACCAAGTGGCCTCTTACCTCCCATTGAAACTCCACAAATTTCATGCAACAATGGATGGTTGATGGGTTGAGATAAGTGAAATAAGAAAGGAAACAAAAAGATAGAGGAGAAGAGAGAAGAGAAGAAAAAAGTCAGATTTAAAGAAAGTCTTCTCCTCCTTCTCCTCCTCCTTTTTTTTTTCAGGGCAGGTTCTCCTCGAAGGTTGGAGTTCAATCCCTTCTTCTTCCTTTTTTTCAGGGGAAGGTTCTCCTTAAAGGTTGGAGTTCAATCCCCTTCATAAGCATTTCCTTTTCTTGCACAAGACTTGGGTGCACGAGAGTTAGGTAAGATTGTATGATATTATTGTTTATTTTTGTCAATAAAAACTAATAAATTTCTAATTTATCTTATAAAATTTTATTATTGCTCGAGATTATTAATTTTCTTTTATAGGAGTAAAGAATCTTTAATTAACTTAAAGTAGTTTTTCTTTTATAATTACCGTAGTACGAGATAAGATTGTTAATTTTCGCTCATACAATGAATATAATTTTGTTTTATTTGATGAACTTTTTATTAATAATTATCATTAGAAGATATTGTTATTTTTCCTGCGAGAGTAAATAAATTTCTAATTTACTCGATGTGAATTTTAGCTCTTTTTATATATATATGTATATATTTGCACTATTTGACGAATTGAACATATATTTGCATAGAAATTGTATGAAAAATGTATTAATTTGCTAAAAAGGAGTAAAAGAGGCACTTTTTTATAGTTTGGGTCATTTTAAAATTTTTATTATTTAATATTTATAAAAAGGTTTTGATTCCTAATTCCATAATGCTTATAATTCGTATTATTTCTTTTTACACAAAATAAATGTGTCATGTATAATTTATGTTAATTTATTTAAGAGAAAATTAATAAAAATGTTATAAGACATATTTTAAAAAAATGTCGAATCATAAAGATTTTTTTAAAAATAGAAATGCATGTCCTTATTAGAACATACGAATAAAAGCTAACATATCCGATTCATAAGACTTCCCATTTTGCAGAGAATTCGGATCCTCTGTTTAATATTATATATGGTGTCTTATTCTGTCATATGAGTCTCATTCATTTATTTATGCGGATCCAGCATAAATAAACACGAGACCCGCATAAATGAATGACTGAAATTCATAAGATAGAATAAGACACTATAATATTAAACAGAGGATTCCGTTCCCTTTGCAAGAGTCTAGGAGGGATCACAAAGTACATTACTTTTCCTTTATATTTTTACAAAGAGTTTATTTCTGTTATTTAAATCTGTAATTTTATAAAATAAAAAAAATATATATGTTTCTAAATTTTGACATATAATATTAAAATTTTCATAATTAATTTTTAATATTTATTTTATTAAAATATTTTGATTTTAGAAAATGATGTCTACGAATATAACTTGGTCTTTCTTGGCAGATCAAATTCTGGATATATATATATATAATCAGTTGTGAACTCAAAACTCGAAGATGGCTCCAAGCAAGTTCAAAAGAGCAATAGGAGCGGTGAAGGACCAAACCAGCATAGGCCTAGCTAAAGTGAACAACAGCGACTCACTCTCTGATCTGGAGGTAGCCATTGTTAAGGCAACTAGGCACGAAGAATATCCAGCGGATGAGAAACACATTCGAGAAATACTGAGTTTAACATCTTATTCTCGTGCCTACGTGAGTGCATGCGTAAGTTTCATCTCCAGACGCCTTAACAAGACCAAGAACTGGACAGTGGCTTTGAAGACACTCATGTTGGTTCAACGCCTCCTCGCCGATGGAGATCCTGCTTACGGGGAAGAGATCTTCTTTGCAACTAGACGAGGGACTCGTCTTCTCAACTTGTCTGATTTTCGTGACACTTCCAGGTCTGATTCTTGGGACTTCTCTGCGTTTGTGCGTACTTATGCACTGTATCTCGATGAGAGGCTCGAGTTCAGGATGCAAAGTCGTCGAGGGAAGCGCTGTGTTCTTGGGTTTGAAGACGATCGTTGGAGTGTTGTTGAAGGAGGAGGAGGAAGAGGAGAGACTAGTAACCATGGAAAGACTAAACCTATTACTCCAGTTCATGAAATGAGAACTGAACTCGTATTTTCCAGGATGCAACATTTGCTGCAACTACTTGAACGCTTCTTATCCTGTCGTCCCACAGGTTCGTTCTTTTTCTGCAAGTACCCTTCAATCTGCTCTCACTCAGTTTCTCCTTCAATATTCTATTGGATTTTGTTTCTGTCATGTTTTGTTCTGGTGGAACTGAACAGGTGGAGCAAAGTACAACAGAGTGGTGATTGTTGCTCTTTATCCAATAGTGAAAGAGAGTTTTCAGTTGAATTATGACATAAGTCGGATACTTGGTGTATTGGTTGATCGTTTCATGGAGCTACAGATCGCTGAATCTGTTAAGGTTTATGAGATATTCTGTCGTGTTTCAAAGCAACTAGATGAGCTTGATGATTTCTATGGTTGGTGCAAGACTGTTGGGGTTGCTCGCTCTTCGGAATATCCAGAAGTTGAGAAAATAACACAGAAGAAGCTTGACGTGATGGATGATTTCCTGAGAGAAAAGACCTCATTAGCACAAAATAAGGCCACCACCATTGTTGAACCTGAGAGTGAAACTGCTGAGGTCCAAGAACCAGAAGTGATTGAAGAAGATATGTACGCAATGAAGGCATTACCACCACCTGAAGATTTCTTCCATGAAGAAGAGAAGGAAGAGCCAAAGCAGGAGGAACAAAACAAGGGTGGTCCACGAGAGGCTGACTTATTGAACTTAGGAGAAGATATTTCCACAGAAGATCAATCAAACAGATTGGCACTGGCATTATTTGAGGGAGGTGTACCAGTTGCTCCAAATGGTCCTCCTGCATGGGAAGCATTCAAAGATGAAGGAGATTGGGAAACAGCTTTAGTTCAAACAGCAAGCCATTTATCTAATCAGAAAACAAACCTTCCTGGTGGTTTTGATATGTTAATGCTTGATGGGATGTATCAGCAAGGAACAATGATGCATGCAATGTCTTATTCAGGTTATGCAGCAAGTGGAAGTGCTAGTAGTGTTGCTTTAGGGTATACCGAAAGGCCAGCAATGTTGGCATTGCCGGCACCTCCGACCACCAAAGATGGTGACGCCACAACCACAGGAAATGGAGACCCTTTTGCTGCTTCAGTCGCCATTGCTCCACCACCATATGTGCAAATTTCAGACTTGGAAAAGAAGCAGAAGGTGTTGATGGAGGAGCAACTAATGTGGCAACAATATGCAAGAGATGGGATGCAAGGACAAGTTGGTTTTGCAAAGATACTTCAACAAAATCCTTATCATATGGGAGGAGGATACATACAAGGTTATTATTGATGATTTGGATTAGGTAAATTCTTTAATTTCTCATGGTTTAGTTCCAAACACTTAGTTTCTATAATGTAAAAAAGAAGAAAAAAGAAAAATTGTGTCCTTCCATTCATATTCCTACTTCTTACATTCTTTGGTCTCATCATTTCATGATTTTTCTAATTGCAAGCTCATGTTCATGTATTTATTTATTATAGTATATAGTTCTTATTAAAACTTTTATTACCAACATGTATGATAGTAAAGTTAGTTTACTTTGAATGTAGAAACTATGAATGACTTGCAAGAAGGTTGGTGGTAAATGGTAAATTAGGATTAAAAAAGGTTATGTTTAAGACTTTCACATTTCACATAATGCAATGTTTTAAAAATCATAACAGTTCAACCGATTTTAAAGTAAAAATCAAGGTTTTAAAAACTGTACCGGACTGTTCGGTCTAACCGAAAAAAATTTAAACCGACTGATTTTTATACATAGAGGTTATTAAGTGAAATCGAACCGGATTATTAACTGGTTCAAATTTTTTTCCGGTCGGACCGGACGGTCCGATCTAATTTTTAAAACCTTGGTAAAAATTTTGCATTAACCAAATTTTCAGTTCAATTTTTAACTTTTTGGTTTAATTTAGTTTAATAATTTTTTTGTTAAAAATCAATCAATTTATTAATTTATTGGTCATTTTCGTAAATTAGTTAGTTTTTATAAATTAAAATAAACTAATTAATTTTCATTTAATACTCTTTTTAATTAAACTTTAAATTTTTTGAAGTAAAGATAATCTTCATCATCATCATCATTATCATCATCATATCCCGAAGTCCCGCAATGAAGCAGGGTCTGGGGATCCTGATAGTACGCAGCCTTACTCCTACATTTTAGAAAGTCTGTTTCCAGTAGACCCATATGC
>JANKOD010000192.1:1620446-1654610 GCA_026284645.1 Erythroxylum acuminatum
CGGTAAACAAATTATAAATGTAGGTCATAAGATCAAACTGTACGAAGCCTTACTCTAACTAATAAAAAAAAGGTTGTTATCAATAATAATTATTTTTAAAGTATAAATTAAATAAAAATATTCTCTTATTATAATTATAAAATTAATAATTATTTTAGAAAGTTTCTTTATATTATTACTAATATGGTATTATTTGGAACAGGAAGAACAAGCCAAAACTTAGTTGGATGATACTCTTTCAAGCGTTTTTAACCGGATTATTTGGGTAAGTGGTTTACTTATATTAATACATTTAGCATAACTTCGTCATTTTCTCGTAGTCGTCGTCGTCTTCACACTCAATTCAAAGTTTCGTAATAAAGCAGAGTTTAGGGAGATTTGACAGTAACCAGCTACATACATAATTTGATATATTATTTAATTTTAAAATGTTTTTTATAAAACGCAGAGAGTAAACTTTCGTAATAAGCTTCAGCTGTAAAACTACGTCGTGTAATTGCATATAATTACATATAGTTCATATAGTATGCATGCATGCCAGTTGTTATCATCCAGCCGAAGCTAGCTTTTGTACGTGACTCTTACCAATAAGCTAACTATTTTACACCTACTTACCGTTAATTAAATACAACGCGTTTTGATATTTTTATTTTGAAAATATTATTATGTAATCCTTTTTATGAATTACTTAATACGTAATATCATGAATAAACTTTATTTAAAAAATTAATAAATACAAAATAAATAAGTTATTTCCTAACTTATTTATTAAAACTGGGTAATCAATTTGTGAAATGTAGGGGGTCATTGGCACAAAATTTGTACCTGGAAGCCTTGGCTCTAACGTCTGCCACCTTTGCTGCTGCCATGGCTAATCTGGTTCCAGCCATTACATTCATCCTGGCCGTCTCTTTCGGGTATGTAACAGTAAACCCGACCCGAATCGAGTTATTATATATGTTGGATCGGATCAAATCATCAAGTCGGGATATTTATTTGAAAATTTTGTGTTCAGGTTGGAAAGAGTGGGGCTAAGGTCCTTAACTGGAAAGGCAAAGGTGATGGGGACGTTATTGGGAATAGGTGGAGCAATGCTTCTATCTTTCTACAAAGGGCCAAAGCTGGACATGTGGTCAACACATATTGACCTTTTGAAACATGGAGGAGGACACGTAGCATCACCATCATCATCATCTTCTTCTTCGTCTCCTCAGCAGCATCATCATCGTGCCTTAGGCTCTCTGTTGGCTATAGGAAGCTGCATTTGCTATGCTCTCTGGTTGATAGTCCAGGTAATGTGATTTTATTAATTGCTCATCACCCAAATTCTCTCTTTTCGTTTATTTTCTCAATTAAATTCAAAATAATTATTGCATAATCTCGTAAATTCAAAATGATTTATTATTTATTTTAAAAATATCTCATATTTCTCTAAATTTACAATAATAATTTCATAATTAAAGTAAAATTATAATTTTCAAATGTAAAAAATAAAAGGAAATTATATTAATCTGGTTATTAATCATGTATAAATATTATTTTTCAGGCAAAAATGAGTGAGAAATTCCCATATCCTTATTGGAGCACTGCTTTGATGTGCTTAATGGGATCAATTCAGGCCATCATCTTCGCTCTCTGCATGGAAAAGGATTGGTCGCAATGGAAATTAGGCTGGAATATTCGACTTCTCACTGTAGCTTATTCGGTATTTTATTTATTTCTTAACATATATATATACACACACATGCATTTTATATTTTTCTAATTTTTTAAAAACATAGTAAATAATTAAATATTTGTGTGGCTTAGGGGATAGTGGCTTCAGGGTTGATGGTGACACTGATAGCTTGGTGTGTGAGAATGAGAGGGCCGTTGTTCGTATCAGTCTTCAATCCTCTAATGCTTGTTTTGGTTGCACTTGCCTGTTCGTTACTTGTGGATGAGAAATTGCATCTTGGAAGGTATCACTATCACTTTTTTTCCCCCTCTTGTATCTAAATCAATTACTATGAGATTATTGTTTTTATTAATCCAAGAACTTTCTTTCAATATTGCATAGAATCATTATAAACCAAGATCTCATCTTTACAATTTTTTGATCTTAAAATGGCAATAAATTGGGTCGAGATTGAAAAAAGTGACAAACTTAAATTTGGATTGAAGCTCAATCGAGTATTAGTAATCGAATCTAAATTTAATTGAAATTGAATAATTGAATCAGACTGTTTTAGAGTTTCTAACATACCAAAATATTTTTAGTATATTTCTTAAACATTTATGAATAATTATTCCAATTTGAAATATAATTAATCTTAGTTATTTTGTTTACAAATATGATGGATTAATTAATTATATTCGAGTAAAATTTGATAAAAATTTAATTAAGTGAATCAATTCTGAATTTGATAGAGATTAAATAAGTGAATCAATTTTACAGTTGTTACCATGAATGTCTTATCATAATAATTTGAAATTGAAATATCGTCTTTAGTTTTGAGTTAACCACTTGTGCTTAGATACAGAAGATGGAATATTATGATCCACTAATTTGCACTTGGGGAAGTGCAGCATAATTGGTGGTGTACTTATTGTTTCGGGACTGTATGTGGTTCTGTGGGCCAAAAGCAAGGAATTGAAGAAGTTGAAGAAGCAACTGGAATTACCTTGTACTTTAACTCCTTCCAAAAGTAGTAACAGTAGTAATAATGTTCATGAAGTTGAAAATCTACACATTATCGTCACTTCTCCGGTGCAAACCACTTGCAGTAGCCAAACAGAAGAGATGGACCATCAAAAAGTAGAAGAAGAAGAAGAAGAAGAAGAAGAAGAAAAGAAGCAGAAGAATACAACAGCAATAACAACTGAGACTTTGACTAAATAGACTCAATGGAACAAACAGAAGAAGAATGAATATGCGTAATTGGTCAACAGTTACATTCTATATTTAGCGCATTCTATATATGTATATGCAAATAATTTCATTTTAGAGGTTTTTTATTTTTTGGAGTAGATGATCCTTTTTCTTTGTGTTTTTTGGGATTCTTGTATTATATTGTCACTAAATAAGAAATAAGATGTATATACAAATACTCCTCACTTACATTATGTTCTACACTTTTTTGTTTTTTGAAACGAAAGAATTTGTAGTTGCTACTCTTTGGATACACACTGAATAAACCTTTGAATTGACGCAATAACCTGCAAATTATGTTAATCAGGTAATCTGCACTAGGCAAATCCTGTACAACAGGCTCAATCGAGAAAACGTAAGTAGGAGAATCAAACACATAACTTTTTAGTCCTGTACTTTCCTATTAAACCAACTCAACTACCCCACCGTCGAGAAATAAAAGAGATAAGAAAATAATAGAATAAATATTTATTTGTACACACTTAATATTCTCTTATCAAGTTATCATTTCAGGCAATTGGAAATGAGATATGGTTATTCCTCCATTCTTCAATAAATAGTCCTTTTCATTCTGATTTAAATATTAGTTTTGTATTTAGTTACAAAAAGATATTACGTGGTTGTTTAGTCAATATAAATTAAATAAAACAAATTATTACACAAACAAATTAGTTATTAATTAAATTTAAAGAAATTGTAAAAACAAATATAAATGTGCTTTTTTCTCTTTAATAACAGATTTTAAATTATCAAAATTTTTGAAAATTTTAATTTAACTTTTAAAATTATCGATTAAATTATCAATTCTTTATAATCTTAACAACTCAAAACGTTAATTTTATCAATATTTTATTGATTTAACTAATAAAATCAAAATTTCCAATGAGGCGCAAGCTTTTATGAACAATTGAACATCTCCCAAAAGAGCAAAACAACCTCTTAACATTTAAACTGATGTTTGAGGATCCTAATTTAGAGTGTTTAAGTTAAACCATAACATTTATAAAACATTCAAAATAAACCATAACATTTAGAAAACGATCAAGATGAACCTTATGCTACCTTAGTTCTCTGTTGACGTGACAATTTTTTTATTGACGTGAAAATTTTTTAAAAATATTTTAAAAGTAAGGCTCACCATTTGATGATGTGAAATTTTTATTTGTTTTAAAAAATATAAATGTTTATTTGACCATTTATTTTTTACGTAAATGGACAAGAATAATTCCATTAATAAAATCAACAAAATACCTATAAAACTAACATTTTCAACTAAGTTATTAAATTAATAAAAAATTAATCACTTAATTTTAAAACATTAGGCATTTTTTAAAATTAAAAAAATTTAGCACCCTATAATCTGTTTTCTTTTTCTTTTTTTAATCCAAAATCACGAGCACCAAGCATAAGAAAATTACCAAGCTATAATTCTAATAGGAGCCGCAAGTGCTTTGATGCTCTGATTTCATTTAATGACTATTACTACCATTCCTTCTGTTCCATTCTAATTCTACGTGGGAAAATGCCAAAAGATAAGATAATATTCGGAAAATTGGCACATCCCAAAAAATAATTGAGCCTTAGAAGATTATATTACAATTTACAGATTCTCCATCTCCCCAGCTGGAACCCCTCTGAATCTGATCCTAAATTTCATACTTTTTGAGACCACAATCTGATCAGAGCACACTCCCTCTTGATTGGCAAAGCAAAACTGTGCATCAGACATCACTGTTTAAATATGTTTTCCAACATCATAGGAACAATGATGCCACAGTTTCTTTTGGTTATTTCACCAAACCAAAGAAGAAAGAACTCAAGAAGGTCCCTTCTTCCCACCTCCAGCTGCAGAAGCATCAATCCCCCAAAAATTCAGTTCACACACGCTGTGTGTCACTAAGCTACCCAATGTCAGTATATTCTGGCAATGACGAAAAATCTTCTAGCCCCGAGACAAAACCAGGAACATAGTCATGCGGGAGAGGTTCGGAACATTGAAATGCAAAAGGATGCTCCTCATCTACACATGGAATACATACACTATCCCTCTCATCAGTCCAACCATTGTCAATGTCGGTCAATGCCAAGTCAAACCTCAAATTTGGATCAATGGATGAGACTGTCTGAAATGGCTGTGCGGCAGAATCGGTAAACAGGTTGCGCAGCTCACCATGCTCCACTGAAGTTCTCTTCAACTTTGATCTAGGGGTCTTCATGGAGTCAGAAACAGCGAGCTTGTGCTTACCCAAAGGTGTTAATTTTGAAGATGAGCGCAATTTGGCATCACTTGGTGAAAAAGCACTTGATAGCCAACCAAGGCCGTCTTTATTGCAAGACCTTGCCGCCTCCCTAGGTTAAAAAAGGTAGGCTTTATTAACAAGTTCATCAATCACTCAACCCATCACTATAAAACCGATATGAATCACATTATATCAGAGAACTTGAGCAAACGGCACTTTTCCAAGATCAAAACACTTGAGCTAAATGCATTATAACATCTATTCATAAACAAATTCGAGGAATCCCAATATCATAGTACTGCTCTTTACTGAATTTGCAACATACTTTGACAAACAGGTTCCATGGCACAATTTCTCCCATAAAAAAAAATCATGATTAAAGTCTTAGTGTTCCAACAGATGATCAAGAATGTGGATGTTCCAAGAAGCATACCTGAATCGACTCTCAGCCATGTTTGTGGAAGTTCTTAAAAGATGGTCTTTAACATCCTCGCCCACGGATGCTAGTTGGTCTGAGCCTGGTATTGACAAATGTATGACAGGAGGCACTGGAAACATAGAATCAGTTTCCTCCTGTCGAAACTCCAATGTTACTTCGAGATGTTCAGTGATAGCTGGAGCATCTTCTATCTGGCTGGGAAGAGAGGCTGCATCATCTAGACGTCTATTGTTCAAGTCATGAAGTGCAGCCACTAGCAATTTGCATTGCCCCACATTGGTGAACTTCATCCTTTTTTGAGGTTCCTTCGTTGAATTTGAAGATGTTTGATCAGCATAAGAATTTATATACCCTCCACCATAATAAAGACCATTCCGAGAATGTGAGAGATTTTGAGAATGCTCAATGCGAGATCTCATCCTCCAGATGGAGGAAAGTAGGAAAGTAAAGTGCTTCTGGAGAAGTAACTCATTATCTGGCTGTTCAGCAGCAACATTTAATAGCATTCGAATATTGTCCTGCAAAAATGAAATACGTCAACACATTTTCTTTGAAATCAAAGCTCTGCTGTACCACTTGAAGCCAGGAACTCAGCAAAAACTATGCCTATAAGTGACATGTGCGAGGAAGATAAGAATAAAGTTCATTGATATCTCCTCACAAGACCACGGGTCAGCATACAATGTTACTAATCCCCAGCATCAATAAGACAAAAGATAATTCGAAAGTCCAAATGACATAACTCCGGAGAACTAACTTCTATTTATCTCTAATTGTATACGCCAAATTGTTTGCAAGAACCATTGGATGTCCTCGGCAGAACTAGTTTCCTCATAAAGAATGCACAAGATAAAATGAAATTTTAAATGATTATTTCCACTTACCTCAGTAACCTTAAGGATGGCTTTGCCAGACCCCACGCTGCCTGTCTTATCATTAATCTGATTTTCAGATGCAGATAAAATATATTTTTGGATCAGTTCCCTATATCTCTCACAACAATGGGTAGGATGGCGATATCTTCCCCTGTAAAACCCTCCAGCAGTCATTCCATAGAGTGTATCACTAACCAAGTTCCAGTTGGGGCCATATTCATGAATAACAGCACATATTATTGCATCCTCCTGTGCCAACCATGAATCGGGTGGTGGAACATAATCTTTTGACCAAACATTCCCTTTTTTTAACTTCTCTGATTTTATAGTCAACACCCGCTTTACTGGCATTGCTGTAATGGAGATTTTTCCTCCCATTTTGCTCCTGTTTGCTGGTCTCTGCTCAAGATCAGTAACATCTGTATAATGTTCTCGCAGCTTAGACATACTCAAATCCAAATCTGGAGGGCATATATCACTACGGGTCATCTTGAATTTTTTAGACTTCTTCCCTAAGATCTTCTCAGCTTCAACAGCATGAGTGACCTCTTCTTTCTTGCGCTTTTTATGACCATTTGAATATACTGACACTGAATCTGAGCAAGTGACATCAGTCGTATCATCATCCATGGACAAAGTTTCTGCCGATGGCTCTTCTTTCACATGCCTCATTTCAGAAGTCAAAGATCCTTTCTTCAGAGATTTGAAC
Source organism: Erythroxylum acuminatum (assembly GCA_026284645.1). Classification (NCBI taxonomy): domain Eukaryota; kingdom Viridiplantae; phylum Streptophyta; class Magnoliopsida; order Malpighiales; family Erythroxylaceae; genus Erythroxylum; species Erythroxylum acuminatum. The sequence goes on from JANKOD010000192.1 coordinate 1,627,621, forward strand.
TTCGCCTTTTTTGTTTTCTTTTTAGATTTTGGTTTAGGATTGCTCGACAATTCATTCCTGCTTAGAGAATACAAAATATCTTAACAAGTCTCGCTCTTCAAAGTACCAATATCTAGATGCAAGGAAATATGCTTTATAAGCTACTGACTTCCAACACCATTATACATTATGAATCATCATCATTCTTTTGTATACTAACTATAACAAGGCCTCCATTGAATCATGGCTTTTCAAGGAAATCCATATGGTTTGCATTAGAAGTTGTAAAGAACTCCAAGATGTATCTTAAAATATATTCCTCTTGTACTTAGATTTTAAACACCATTGACCAAGAAAGAGCAATAACTCCCAACATAAGAACTTAAGGATGAATTCAAATAATCTTACATCGTAGTCTCAAAATCTCCATTTTCTTCCTCTTCCTTTGCATTAGCTTCAGCCTCCAGTTCTTCCATCAACTAAATATCATTAAACACAAAAATTAGAATCCCCAAATGAACAAAGAGATTACTCAGCTGTTAAAAACACACCCAATATCTATCATCGTATTAGTAAAGCTATTCACCTGATGTTGAGCTAAGGCCTCCACTTGCTGTCTATAGGCCTCGGTAGCAAAATCAGCATCCCATCCTAATATCAATGTACAAACCAATGCTTAGTATGGATAGAGCATCTAACAGAATTTCAAATTCATCAGGAATTGCCTTTGAAATAATGAGACGTAAATTGAAAATACGAAAATTGCAAACAACCTTACCTGACGCATAGTAACAAACAAGCTACTCCCAATTTCCTCATAAATAAAAAATGCAAAACATGCTCGGATTCATGAAGGAACAAAAATAGAGAATTATTCAAACAACAAATGCTTACTTTCATACACAAGCGGCTCCTCGTCGTCATCAATCTCAGCTTCCATTTCCTCTTTATACTTCTCAATGCGATCAAGTTCCCATTCGGCCTCCTCGAACTCAACTTGAGAATCTATTGCGGCTTTGTTTATTATTGGATCCCAGAGTTCCATAAATCGTATTGCGTACCTATCAATTGGACGTAGATGATTCTCAAATGATGAGATAGCTTGTCCAGCAGCAGCTGCCGCTGCAGCCATCTGTTTGACATTAGCCAACATGTCAACATCGTCTTCGTTGCTAGCAAAAGTTAAAGTCTTCTCTTCAAAGGGAACAACTGGATCAACATTGACAACACTTTCTCTATTATAAGGTGTCATCTCCAGGTCAGCAGGTTCATCAGTTTTTACATCATCATCAATCGCATACTCATCATCCTCCAATCTCCCAATGGCTTCTTCAGTAAACTCTTGGTTGTCCACGGCTTCTTCCTGCTCTACTTTCTTCAAAGCCATGTAATCTGCTTCATCCTCAGCATATTTTAAAGCAGCCTCAACATCTGCATTTGACAAGGAAATCCCGTTTCCATTATGCTGGTTCTTTTCCTTTTGAATATTCTTGACTGGAAGGGCTTTAAGTCCAGAGAACAATTCCAAGGGATCGAGTTTCTTAAAAAATTCAGTATTGTAGCCGCCACTCTGTATAACTAGATCGTCAAGAGCACGTTTCTGATTCGCTTTCTTTAGGATATTTTCTTCTATAGTGTTCTCACTGATTAGCCTGTAGATATGCACTTCACGAGTCTGCCCTATTCGGTGGCAACGATCTTGAGCTTGCTGATCCATGGCAGGATTCCAGTCACTATCATAAAATATAACTGTATCTGCCCCTACTAGATTGATGCCAACACCCCCACTACGTGTAGACAAGATGAACAAGAAGATTTTGGGATTAGTGTTGAATCTTTGCATTAACGTTTGCCTCTCCTCTGGCTGAGTGGATCCATCTAAACGCATATAGGTGTACCCATACAAATTTATGAAAGCCTCCAAAACATCAAGCATCTTAGTCATTTGGGTGAATATCAATGCTCTATGACCTTCTGATTTTAACCTTCTCAGCAAAATTGCAAGCTCTTGCAACTTACCACAATCAAACTGAATTAGTCGTCTGTCAGGAAAATAAACTTGCCTCCGTACAATTGCAGGTCTAATAGGTGAGAGTAGAGGCAACAACATTTCAGAACATCTTTCCTTGTAAGTTGGATGCAGAAATACAGAAGTATCTGCCTTAGTACTACACCAACAATAAGGTATTGGGGCTCGTGCAGCTGGTATTGCAAACATAAAAGACTCGACAAGATCAATCATCCTCTGAAATCGTTCAATGGGTGAAAGAACAAGATCAGCAAGCTTAGAAGAGAATAAATAAGATTTTCCTTCAACCTTTTTTCTATGAATAGCATGAGCAGGAAGCTCTGATGTGAGAAGTTCACGCATGGTTGTTGAGTACACGGGCCTTTTCTGACACCTCAAGGAATTCCACCATGCAACAGATGCTGCTCGTTCCTTCGCTTCTTGTAGCCTCTCCTGCACTACTGCCTTCCTTATCTCTTCAAATATATTTGTTTCAGGAAACCTCTTGCAATGTTTAAATCTAGGACCAATTTCATCTATGCTATCAACATTCACACGCTCTGTGATCAAACTTCCAGGGGTTTCAATAGCTTTTACCATATCGCTCTCCCAAGAAGTCATGGTAAAATCCAGATCAGTAAAAAGAAGACCCAAATTATGGAGGTCTACAGTTGAAAAGGAACCAGATGAAAGCATTGAACAAACCAAAGAACTTAATTGAATGTCTATACCAGCCATATCAAAAGAACTAATAATTGGGCGACCTTCAAATAAGTCAGGATGGTTGCAGACTTTACGAAGTTGCATTATAATGCTAATCATCCCAAAAAAGTTGGCACTAGCAAGTGTGGCTTGCGTCTCCGAACTAGCAATGAAGTCCTCATACAAGTTCCGCTGCCTTCTTGAAAGTCTACAAGAAATGACATGCTCATGTTTTAGGGGAAGCTGCTTCTCTACATCCCTTTTCAATCGACGTAATATAAATGGACGGAGAACATTATGTAGACGATCAATGACTTCTTTGTTCACTCTTTCTTGTCCCTCCACCATTCCTGCTATTGGATTACAAAACCAATCTTTGAATTCTTGATGAGATTGAAAAATGTGAGGCATCAGGAAATGCATTAGCGACCAGAGTTCCATGAGATCATTCTGAAGGGGGGTGCCAGTTAGTAGAATACGTCGCTTGGAATTGAAGTTTAAAAGAGTTTGCCATCTTTGAGATTTCCAATTTTTTATCAGATGGGCTTCATCCAAAATCAAATATTTCCACTTCTTCCTCTTGAAGACCTTAGAATCCTGTATTACCAATCTGTAAGTTGTAATACAGACATGAAAAGAATTTGGTTTCATCCAACCTTGCCTCTTAAACTTGCGCTCCTTTGCACTGCCAAAGTAGGTTAGAATCTTAAAAGCAGGACACCATTTAAGGAACTCTGTTTCCCAATTAAGCATGACACTTGTTGGAACTACAATAAGATGGGGACCCCAAATTCCTTTTTCACATGCCAGGTGAGCAAGCAGAGCAATAGTCATGATAGTCTTGCCAAGCCCCATTTCATCAGCTAAAATACCATTTAATCTTTTCTCATACATTGTAACAAGCCAATCCAGACCAATATGCTGATACTCACGAAGAGGGTATTTAAGAAGGAAAGGAAACTTGGTGCGCACTTTAGTTGTTGAGAATGTATTGCCTGTTGGCTGTGCAGATCTTGCAGCTGCAGCAGCATCAGCAATCCTGTCTTCACTGTCCATTCTTTCTGAGATATTTTCATCTCCACAAACTTGTTCTTCAACAAGGGGACGGAGATCTTGCAAGGATTCACCAGGTAAAACAGGTTCATTAACAGAGTTCTCTTCGTGATTCAGCTTAGCATCCTCACCTTCATTGGGTTCTACCTCGTTCTCTGACAAAGCGGATTCATATTCAGATTCATCCTCTGAAACTTCACTATTGCTGCACTCCTATTTAAAAAATATCAGTGATGCATGGCAACCAAAATGTATATGCCACGTCTAATAAGCAAAAACAGTCAGTTTAACCTACCTTTTTATACCTTGCAAGCAATTCTTCCACAGGTATCTCACTCTCCTTTTGCAGTAATGATACCTGTTAATTAGTAGCTATATTCAGCTCACGTATCAAATAAGCAATCAAACAACAAGCACTTCAGAAGTCCTAAATAATGTCATAACAGTCATTAGCTACCTTTGCCATCTATAAAACCATCAAAACTAAAGAACAAGATATATATGAATCACTCTTACCTCATCTATAGCATTTTTTGGATCTGTTTTCGCCAGTTCATCCTCCTCTGACAAGGTTGTCTCATCATCCTGATCATTGAAGCCAAATGATAAATGTTAAGACATTTTGCAAACCCATGTAAGCCACATAAACACAAGCAGAGATTATTTTGCTTGAACTTTCACTGGAAAAAGAGTAATGTCATTTCTCATATCGACTACCACTTCTTGAGTACCCAAAACCTCTCAAACGAAAAAGGAAGATAAACCATAAGAGAATGGACAGATGCAGTCATTGAGCAACAGATAACTATACCTTTGCAAACAGAAGAAACCCTTGTAAATTAGAAATAAGACAGCCAATATCAGTAAATATATCTAACCTTCAGAGCACCAAATCATTACGTTGGGACAATTGCAAATACAATGTGCTTGAGCAATTACAATGAGTCATAAACAGATAAAGTGCTGCATAATGAAAGACAAGCTACCACATTAAGTACCTTTTCCTCCCCAGTAGTTAGTACGAAATCACCATCTTCCTACATCATATAGAGAACAAGTAAATGAAGTTAAGCATAGGAACAGTATATAATCTCAGATAATGCAAATACTGAACGTGTAGGCATCATAGAGGAACAAAACAATCAAAACCGTCACCCATCAATAAAACCCCAACATTATTGGATTCCAAATTCACAACAATGCCTATAGTACTTTCTTCAAATTCTACTAATTCCCCTGACATTACTTCATCAAGAGCATAAATCAAGCAATCCCATCACCTACTTGAAGTGTGGTACCGGTATTTACAATCTTTATTTCCCTATTATATTGCTCAATATGTTAATGAATAATATTACCAATCTCATCGGCTCAAATGGTTACCATAAGTATTTCTGAACCCCTCCCCCAACAAAACCAAAAAAATGCCTATGGAGGACTAATCCATTATTTCTTTCCTCGCCCCAAATATACCAATATTAGCACTAATGGTATATAATGAAACTCGTTGGTCAAACAACTATTCATAGCTCCTAAAGGAAAACAATAGGATTAGACAGTCAGAAGGTATGTTGTTAAGATAGACTGGAGAAAACATGTTATGAGAAGTTCAAGATAAAAGCCGGACCTAAAGAAGCTAGCTATATGATTATATATTAAGGATTGGACATTCTGTTTCTCCATTTTATCTTATTATATATTATATATTCAGGGATTATCATGTAATTAAGGATTAGACACCCCTGAATATATATATATATAACTACCAAAAATTGCAAGAAACAAACCATACTCCTCGGTAATTAACAACATTAGCAATATGGATAGTTAGGATATTTAAATCATATGGAAAATCATAAAGGTCAACAATTTCATACCAAATTTCAACGAGAAAATTCATAAAAATTTAGGCATCGGAGCAAGTAGTGGTCAACAGAATATAAAGGAAAATAATTAAAAAGGCCAACAGTACACACATTTTTAAGCAAAGAGAAAACACATTTGTATGTATAGGTGCATATGCACACACTCAATGACGTGCACAGCCTTTACCTGTTCTTCATTGAAGTCATAAGGCATATTATGCTGTTTTATTGGCTTCCCAAAATTTTCTGATCGATCTCTGCTTTCATAACTTGCAAATTCAACTAAATGTTCTGATTTGGACAAGGCTCCATTATTTTCGGCCTACAGTAAGCAAATAGATATTATGTTGAGCCCATTGAACTGACTTAATAATAAAAAACTGGAAACCATAAACACATACAACTTACACAACGACGACCACTAACAAGTGTGCTTTTCATGTCACCATCTTTAACATCAGAATGATCATTTCCCTTTTCTGCAGAAGTTTCATCTTTAATAATCCTGAGATTTGTTAAGTTTAATATAATATCAGTCAATCAGAGTTTCTTAGTCTCACCAAAGGTTTGCTCCACTGTAGAGGCAGTGGCTCTGGTTTCAGACTTCTCTGAATCACTACCTCCACTAACTGCAATATCAAGTGTCAACAAAAAGAATAATTAAAAGAATAACACTGCAGAAAACAAAACTGCTTTCATTATTCGACCCCGAAACATAGAAGAGACAGATAACCAAAGAAATGGACTATTGAAAAAGAAATCCGTAAACACAATATTTCAAAATTTTATTCCTCATGCAGCATCACACATAGTCAACAAAATCAATTCCAGAACAAACTTGTAGAGCAAACTCCATGTCCCAAAACTCGGAAAGAGTGAAATCAACTCACCTTCCTTTGCCGAATAACGTTTAAGCAATTCGTCAAGTGGGAGATCAATTTCATTCTGCAAAGCTGCCAATTCTTCTTGTCTCTCTTCTTCAGTTATAAGAGCCTCATCTTCCTCAATAGTGTGCTCATCATCTTCCTAGAGCAAGATCACCATATGTCAATTATAATCTCATGGCAGTAAAAATGCATGGAGAAAACACGATCATAGGTTTCATAGAATTCACGGAAAAATTGGATCAATGTAGCTTAATAACACCAACATAAATAATTGCAAATCAGAATTCATAGTTCAAATCATCAAAATAACAAACAAAATAGGGACAATGAATTTCTCAATCTACACCTACCCCACTCCATTCATTCTCTCTCTTTCAAATGCTATATTCCTCATGGAATAGTCAGATTTTAGTAACACTTATAGAAGCGAACTATTTTAATCCCCTGACCTTTCTTTTTACTGAAGTCAACTATCCAAGGCATAGTAATGAAGTCTTCTCAGTTAACTCCATTAGAGAGTTCTGTTTTTTATCATTAGAACCAAGTCTTTCCAGTTAATTCTGTTACAGAACTCAATTCATTGACTTACAACTGAGAAACTGAGGAACATATTTAGTAAAAGGAAACTAAGATAGAAGTAAGTTAACTCCATTAGAGAGTTCTGTTTCATGTACTTGTGTTGATGTATTCCAAAATTTATAGTTAATTCTATATCAGATAGAAGTAGCTTACAATCGAACCCAATATCCCCCATTATTTGTGTTTCCAAGATCAAACGGAAAATGTACACGACAAAGTAACACTCATCTAATTGTTTCCAGGGACATGATGCTCTACCAATAATCGCAATTTTTGAATTACACAGCTTTTGTAAGTTGTGAGTGCATTTTCTAGGTTACTCCTTATGTGAAGGGTTTTGTGGCATTCAAAATAATACAAAAATGCATAGAGAAAAATAGAAACTCACAGATTCATCCTCTGATTGCACATCAAAGTCCTCATCATTTTCAGCAGCATATAATTGAGGCTCTGGAATGACAAAGAAAGGAATATGGATAAGAAGATTTACATGTTTCTGCAAAACCAATTAAGGATATTTTGGATGATGTGTAAAATAAAAAACCTAATAGAAGAGCAAACAGTGAATCACAAGATGTGATCTTATTCCATTGTGGTTTGAACAAATTGTAGTTAAGTAACTTAACTATTAAATTCGATTTATTTATTCATATAATAATTATTAAATTAGATTACAGATATCACTTGGACTAACATTAAATTATAGCATTATATTGCAACAATCAATTTAAAATTTTGAAATTAAATGTTGTTCAGAGTTGTTTGGCATTATTCTATTATTATCGTATCTGATCTTCTATTGACACCATTATGAACCAGTTTTAATATTCTGTTTGAAATTAAATAAAAACACATAATTCTGTTATTGTCGGATCCAGTCTTCTACTGTTACCATCATGAATCACTTTTAATTTGAATTAATGAAAAGATAATTTAGTGATCTTTCTCCAACAAATCATTAAGTTTCAGTTTATATACTATAATTGGACTAATGATTTAACTATTAAGTTACTTAACCAACCTGTTTTTCAAATTATACATTGCACCATCTTTGATAACCGCACTAGTAGGTAACTTCAGACATTTTTTGTCTAATCAAAGTGAAAAATGGATGGTTCCATTAAAAGCAGTTACCTTGTACTGTCCATTACTTCCTACCAAGCATCATCTTAGTAACGATACTAAAAGATATATATAAATAAGCCTCTGCTTACCATCACTAGACTTGGAAGGCCCATCACTATCTTTTTCGTCACTTTCCCTCTCAGAGATACCCGTTTGATTCAGCGCAGGATGTGGCAAATATGGCTTATCCACTAGATTCTCTGCTAACATTGTAGAGTACCTAAATGTAACCCAAGAACAATCAATTACCAATAAACCAAAAAAATACATGGACCAAGCTCCATTATATTAAAGGCAGACAACCTAGAATCACCTCTCAGTTTGTCCTAAAAGAAACTCGAGCTGCTTATCAAGTGCCTTTTTCTTTTTCTCATCGAGCTCCATCTGGTGCTTATAAAGTACCTGGAGAAACAAGTATACAGTTTCAAACCCTCGCACAAGTAATAAAATCTCCCACAAAATGAAGCAATAAAGGATACTTGCCAGCTTTTCTATTTTAGTCCAGAACTTCTTCACATCCTTAGAAATGTTAAGTGCAACTTTTCGCAAACGTTGTTCCTCTTCCTAAGCACCGTGAAAAGCTCACATTAACAATCATATAGATAAATGCTGATAGTGAAATTCATATTCTACTTGTTGATTTCTAAAATCCATGGCCAATGTCAGTCCATTCTTCAATTACTGCAATCCCTTTCACAGGTAACCTATTATAATTTCCAGCGAAATAGGTCCAAGAAAAGGAGAACCTTCAATTTCCTTTCACCTCTGGTGACCTGATCTACCATGCCCTTGCTGGCTCTCAATGCAACCTTTTTCGCCTGAGCCAATTTCCACTTCCTCTCAGACTCAAAATCCTGCAGACAACCAGCTTGATTACAAACAAGAACTCACAAATATGCAGATAAAGCTTATTCCCTTCAAAGTAACGACCAAAACAATCAAATCTTGAAGACCTCAACTGATCAATTACCTTTGACAACCAAATCATCTCTTCCAAAACATGATCCCAATGCGTTTTAGGACGACGGGGCTCCCTTGGAGCTTCAAGAGCCTACAATTGGATTTAAATCATAAAATGAAAGATAAAAAAGAGAGAAAAGGCTGGCACCAACTAATCAGAGACTCAGCCACTAGCATATTTTAAACTTCTAGAGTGAAGCGGCATCTTCTACCATTAGTTAACAAGACAAAACCTACAGCCTAAGAAATCCTTTCTACTCCTTGAATTTAGTCCTAGAAAAATAATTTTGCTGTGTTTCACCCTATCAAGACAATCAAATCCAATACAAGCAACAGAAAATTGAACCATGATATCACAATGAAGAATAATAATGAACATACTCGGGAACCCAAATAGCAAATTATTTCTTCCTCTCATGTGAGTGGTATGCCATATCAATTAAATGACAGTATATATACTAGCAGGAACAAGTTTTAATTCAGAAGATGTGCATGAAAAAGAAAAGCAAACAACAAGAATAGCTTCTTCATAAACACAAGAGGTAGATATATTAGTTCACAGAATTGCAAATAACCCTAGTAACTTCCATCAACTATATTCCACAAACCCAAAGAATTTCAAAAACAGTTTAAACACATGCACCGCCATCTCTGCCTGCTGAGTCTTGTTTTTTCCTTGATCAATAAATTAGTAACCCTATGTCCCAAAACCAAGAGAAAGAAACGAAAGATCACAAGTATCCATAAACCAAATGCAGCAATCCAAGTACAATGAAGAATTCAAGCGATCCTGTCACCCCATACAATGAACAAAAAGATCAAAAAGGGAAAAAAAAAAACAAGAAACAAGCTTTCTCCAACTAAAAACCCCAACTTTACGCCGAGCAAAATAATAAAACTAACTGAGCAGATTGACGCTAACCCAACCCATTAGCTCAAAACCATTCAAACAAAAGAAAATGACTGCCTTCCTTACTGCACTACAATACCTAAAGAAATGTAAAAAAGAGAAATATCACCTTTTGACGGCGAGTTCTAGAATCGTGATCGAGCCTAGACCTAGGCCCTTTAGACGCCATTGTGGTTGTATTCTTCTTCTTTTTCTTTCCTTTGTTACTTCCAAATCAAATCGCGGAAGTGCATGTCGTTGAGAAGAATCAGAGAACCAGCAAACATTCGTAGTTTTGGCCTACAAGAAGAAGAAGTAGCTTAAGGAGAGAAAATGAAGGGTTTGGGGGTGTTTGGTTCGTGTAGTTCTCTTCTTCTTCTTCGTCTGTTTGGCTTCGGCCTAGGGTTTCTCATTCCAGATTTGTCCTTCTTCTTCTTCTCCTTTCCTTTTTCACTTTTTATTGTTATTTACTTTATGCATGACTTGCTGGCTTTCCTCCGATACGCAACTGTTTTCTATTTTTCATAACTCGTATAAAAGAGCTTAATGATGTTAATAAATATATTTGCTTTATATAGTTTGACTTTATTATAAAATTCATAAATATTGAGAATTTAATCTAACACAAATTTAATTGTTATATTTATAAATTTTAAGAGATTTATTTTATTAAATTTATTATATTTTAAGTTTAAAATTTTATCTCAATGTTTTAACAATTGAACCGAAAATTAAACCTAGAGATTTAAGATTTAACTAGAATTAGATTGTTATAAAATTAGATAAAAATTAAAATATTATTATTATTTATAAAAATTTAAATTTTAATAAAAAATATTATTAATTTTTAATCATAAAAATTATTTTAAAAATAAAACTGAGATAAGATCCAACATTTTTAATCATTGCAAAATCTTCTGATAATAGAAAATGATCTGTAACTAATTTAAAACTTGTTAGTAAGAATAAATTGGATTCATTTGGCGTCTAGAAGTCCTCTCTCGTTCCGGTTATCGAGAAGAAACTCCGTTTTAGCAATCTTAAAAAATGCTTAAAAAAGGGCAATATTCTAATTACAGTCATATACAAGTTTTTTTAAAAAACTTTAAAATCTATTACTTAATTCTTAGAAAATTATTATATTTAACTTATTTTTTAATTTGAACAAAATTTTCATTAAAAATCTGAAAATTTCTATTAAATGTTCAATAATATACAGTTTCCTAAGAATTAATAAAAAGGTTGTTTGCGGAAAAATAAAAAAGCCAATCTCAAGATTCAAAAATGATATGATCCGATCTCATACCCATTTGAATGCAGCAGATAACAGCAGAGCCCAAAAATGGACGTGTATTCAAATCATACGAGCGAGTAATCGACGACATGGTCATATCGGTGACGTTAATGTTAATTGTGATTAAAGAAGCACTTCCCATTTTCCCTCTAAAAAGGTGATCAGAGCTGTAATTATATGAAGTTGTAAAGAACTTAAACGCAAAAATGTATGATAATACTCTATGATGACAATGCTGCGGTTGTCATATAAAAGCCAATTGAAATGGAGAGAACATTTTGACATGTTATCTATATAATTCTTATTTCTCACTATACGAATAATAACATAACTTCTGGATTTGAGTTCAAGCCCTGCACTGAGCTTTGGCTCCCCTTTACAAAAGAACTTCATTTCATACTACAGTTAAATATCATAAGCAGTCAATATATTTTCCTTTTTCCTCTTTTACACCTACATAAATTCTTATTACAATCACTAATTAAGAACATCTACCACTGCATCGAATGTACCTTCCGAAGAACGGAGTGTGGTCTTCGCTTCTCCACGACCGGAATGAGGTTCTCCATGAGCTGCAGAAAAGAGAGAACCGCAATGGATATTCAGAGGCAGAGCTCAGTCAAACCAAAGCTCAGGCATGGCATGAGAAGCTCTAGTTTCCCCAAAAAAACAAACCTATGTTTGCCCTTGGTAGATTGTAACTTTCATGTTAAGAACATAAAGTCAGAAAGAATCTTATCGGACATTGTTTAACCAAAATCAATAAAGTGCTTCAACATGCATTTCTCACATTCCAATTTTCTTTACAGAATTCGTCCATTTTTAACATATTGGACCGCCTACCTATGGATCAACAAAAAGAGAGAGAACTGACTCCCAATTTTGTTTAGAAGGGAACAAGAAACACATCCTTTCTGTATGCAAAGCACCCATTCAGAAAGACATGATTACAAATTTACCAAAAAGAGAAACAGAGATATTAACAAACCTGTTTCAATCTCTCTTCATTCTGTTCAATCTGCAATAAAAAATTTCACAATTCAGAGAAGTTTGAAAAGTGGCATGTTACTATTTAAGTAAAGTGCATTAATGTGCATGCCATGTGAATGTAATATGATATTTTTGATCCATGTAGTTATCAGCAATTAAAGAATCTAGTTATATATGGTGTAAAGCAGCATAACTCAACTAAGAGTATGGCCTGGAAAGGAGTTAAACGGGGGACGCACTAATCAGCAATGAAGCAAATAATAAGATTAATGGAGCAAATAATAAGATTATTATATAAGCCTTTTAAAGGAGATGCAAAGGAGCAGTGGCACAAATAATAAAACTTGCATGAACAGTACAATGAAGGAATCATAGATTCATAATAATTAGACGTGCAACAAAATTTAATAATCATCAGCTATAGCACATTTCGTTAATGGCTCATTAAAAAATGGTTAAATATACCACATTCCTCAACGTGGAACTCCAAACAAAAGCGAACTTGTGTTAAATACATATCCGGTGTTCTGTCCATGATCAACCATACAATCCTACATCATTTTAAATTATATGCCACATATGACCTTGTTTTCACTGTCAATAATTTGATCTTCTTTTTCCATTCATGCTCCGGAATATCTTGTTTATGCACCAAGAAGAGTTTGCCGATAGACCAATATTCTTTTACCTCTTCTCTTCGTAGTCGTGCATTTTCCTCCTCAAGTTGCAACACCAAAGATTCCAGCTCAACTGTGTAGGCCTGCACATCAGAAGAAATAAATTTTTATTCAGGAACCAAAGCCGACTGGAATGGTACACAGCTTTCATCAAAAACAGTTTGAATAAGCAAAGCACTTTTTGATTCAACCTTCAAAAATCAATAATTACCTTAAACGCAGTGGTCACCCACCCATAACGTAATAAACACGATAGACCTACATAAACTGAGCTTAGACCACTTTATAGCCAAGTATTAATAGGACTTTATGTTTTCTTCCCTTTATCACTCTCTGCATGTTCTTCCCATCCTAGAAGCTAAAATGCCAAGTGACAGAGGTCTCATTTTGGGCGGCAGGGGAGGGTCTACTAGAAACCAGGTTTCAAAGGACCCCCACGGTTCAAAATTAATCCTCACCAGATGTTATTGGCTCGAAATCATTCTGACTTTCAGGAGAAGGAAATTGGTACAGAAGTTGCTAATTGATCAACTCAAACCATTCTATTGAATGAAAGATGGCTAACCTTCCAACTATCTGAATATCTAAATCTTACCTTTATTCATGATTTTCATTATTTCTCAATGCCTTTTTATGCCCTACTATCTTCCAAAGTTAAAGTAGTTTCTGAGGAGAAAGCAAGAGGAACTTTGAAAAAGAAATTATTCTTATCCAAGAGATCACTAATAAATATGGAAAGGTCTTAAAAATCTGCTTTCATCATTTTTTTAAAACAATTATAGTATTGATCCATTCAAGCGATCAGATTTAGTTTCGTTGCTAGGAAAAGGAGTGAGTTTAGCAGAGGGTTGTGTGGGAAGTGTAAAGATTTCTGTTTAAGAGTGATTCTTAGAATTAGGTTTGATTCCGACTAACCTACTAGTAGTTTTGTTTGTCCTAATGATTTCACTTCTTGTTGCAACATGCATGAGCAATTCCTTGACCTACCCTTAGTTCTAATTTCTTCTTTATAAACTCCAGCCCTAAAATTTGATCAAAAGTAAAAATCTCCTTTTTAACTGACAAACAAAATCATGATTTTTTAAGAAACAAACAAAACATTTGAAAAGTCGTTAATCTGAATCACCAAATTAATTAAAGATTCAAAACAGCAGCAAATCATGAGAAATCAGTAATGGAGAGACACCTGTTTGCGTTCTCTGGACCTGGCGGCAGATTCACGATTCTTTATCATACGCCTCTGCTTCTGCTGGGTGGCCTTATCAACCGGAGCCTCCTCCAGCGCCGCCGCTGCCCTTCTCTTCCCTCTCCCCCTCCCCGCACCTCCTTCCACTACTATCATTCCATTGCCATGATTATTATTCGGGTACTGCCCTCCCCCTACCCCTACTCCTACTCCTCCGCCATGACAATTATTATCATTATTCATATTATTGTCATTATTACCATTAATATTACCATTAACGACTGGATGACTGTAAGCGGCGGCCACAGCTCTGACATCCTCCTCCCTAACTGCCCCTGCCTTGGTCAAGAAATCCTCCAGCGTCATCCCCTCCATTTCTCCGTCGCCCCGCCTTTGTTCGCCGCCCTCCACGATATCCTTCCAGACATCGTCCACCGACTTGTTACTGTTAACGGGATCGGAGGGCGGAGAGTATATGTTTTTGAGAAGATCGTCCATGGTTATGGCGGTTAGGTTGTGATCTAGATGGTTTTGTTGGAGGAACGAGTCTACTGACTGTTCGCGTGGCATTTGTTTATTGGTCTTTGACGTGATCGGCATCACCACATACATATAATATATATATATATATATATATGTAGATGTAGCCTCACGCACTCACTCAAATACAAAAATCCAACCCCACTCAAACTTTTTAAATTTTTATTTAATTTATCATTTTTAAAAAATCTAATTGCTATATATTTCATATTGGTTATTATATTAAATTTTTTATTTTATTTTTCGTTCTTCAAAAATTATTACTTACTTTTTGTATTATTATTATTTCTCTTTAACTTTAAATCCGTATATTAGTGAAATTTTTATTGAATTGTTAGAAAAATTTAAAATATAAAAGTTTTTAAAATATTGTATCAAATTAAAATAAATCGTGTATTTTTTATTCTTATAATTATTTGGATATTGATACTTTTCTATGAATAAAGAGATGATATATTTCATCATATTTTAGTTTTAAAATATATCTTATTTATTATTTATTATTTATTTATTGTAATTTTATTTACATAATTATTTAACGTGCCAATTTTACTTTTTTATTCTTTAACTTGTATTATTTTTTTGTTATCACATCTGCATATGAGTTTACTGGAAATAACTCCTTTATTATATAAGGGTAAGATTGCGTATTATCATATTTCCTCGTACTTTACTGTATTGCAGAAATTCAGATTGAATGTGATGATTATATATATATATATATGTGTGTGTACAGAGAGAGAGAGTGGGAGAGTTTAAAAAAAAATAAAAATAATATTAGTGGAGTGAGAGTTGATATTTAAAAAAAAAGTGTTGTATAGGTTGGGACTGGGGAGTGGGACTATGACACTTGGAGGGATTTGGGGGAGTGAGTTTGGTCGCAGTGGCAGAATTGGCAAAAAGAAAAAGGCATCCAAAGAGCAGATGTCAGTTTGTTACATGGCAATTGTCCGCTGTCAGTTTCAGGAACATCTCTGATATGACATTGCCAATTGGTAACGTGTTATTATTTTTAAAAAAATTAGATAAATTTAATATTAAATATTAAATATATAATATTTTTATTTAAATAAAATTTAATAATAATTCATGATTACAATGAAAGGATTTTATTTATATTAAAATTTTTAATATCATTTAATGTATTAAAATATATATATTATTTTTCATACATTTATTATAAACAAGGACAACGAGATTTAGAACAATTAGTTAAATTATTCCTTTGTAACTAAAAGATGACGAATTTGAATCATAAAAACTGTCTTTTTGTAAATATAAAAAAAGAATTACGTATATTTAATAACTTTTGAATGATTCATTACTCTCACAAAACGAAAAGACTTGTATATTGAAAGCACGCTTATGATAGGACGTAATCTTCTGTTCCATTACTCTTATCCCAACCCTTCTTAGCTATTTATTTATATAAGTCTCATATAAATAAATGGCTAAAATAAAATGAGACAAAGTTGCTATAGCCGTTTATTTATATAAATCTCGTATAAATAAATGGCTAAAATGGAATGTGTCAAAATTGTTACAGGTAATGGGTCAGAGGATACGAGGGGCCTTCTGATAGGTAACTTTAAAGCAACCAAGGTTAAAAGGTGTTTAAATCAATCTGCCACCTTTACATACAAGCAGTTTGCATCACGAAACAATACATCTCTTTTTGAAGATATGGGAATTGTTTTATCATGAGAAATGAAATAGATAAAAGACGACTGTCAAGTGTTAAGAGAATCAATTCAGCTTCGCATCTCGCATACAACAAGTGTAACTGCAAATCAATTCAAAGCCCAGATTGTGTCCTTTTCTGCAGAAAATTTTCTGGGTCTATGTTATGGGTTCTGCTGTAGGATCGTGTCACGAGTCGGTGGACAGGGTAATCTTCTCCAAAGCTGTCTAAGTTCGTAAAACTGGTGTTGTAGCCTTTCCTTGAACGAGCTACGGTGAATTGAAGAACAATAGGATTGTATTAAAGAAAGCTCGTTAGAGGGAGCTGTGACCTCTGATGATTTGTAATGAAATTCTGCTTATTTTATTCATAAACATGTTCCCCTTATAAAGAGGTTATATGATTACGTAGTAGGAACAACTCCTTAATTGGAGCCTTTACTTAAGGCCTTAATTCAGAACATTACAATCAGAATAATATCTTGATTAATAACAGCTATAAAATTATTGTTGCCATTTGTGATGTTGCCATCTGTGTTCTGTTGACCACGCCTTGCATAACTTTTGCCAATGAATGCGTCTCTAACAGCCTATGTCAAAATTACTTGGAAAATCTGAAAAATTATCTTCAATGGCTTCCAAACTCCATTCATTCCTTGCTTTTCTTCTGTTATTCTGAAGTTGTACTTGATGCTTTTCACCAGTTAGCATGAGCATTCATCAACTTCTTTTGGCTTTTTCACTTCTGCATCTCTTATAGTTACTATAGTTTTGTGCATAGCTAGGAAACAATTAAAGCAGATGGGGGCCTTCAGTCATCATCAATGCCTCCATCATCCATTTCCATGTCTCCATCCCCATCTCCAAGTTCATTCTCATCTGCTTGTCCTTGATCAGCAACTCCATTGCCGCTATACATCTCATAATTCTCCAGATCTTGCGCTTCCGATACACCGAGAAGTTCTTTCTCCATACCTGCCTTCATAGCTTCAAGATTTGAATCATTGAAAAATGTGGTATAGGGTTTGGATACCTGCAATATTACACTTTCTCAATCAAAAAGAGCAGCTTGTACAAGTTATTTGAAATTAGATATCTGTTCAAAGTAAAGGGGGCAAAAGTTATGCAGAGAGTAATGGATATTGGTTAGTGAGCTAGAAGATTTCTTAAAATGGAAGCCTTGACTATTTACCTTGAATATCAGATTCCTCTTCTCAGCACTCTTCAGTAAGTTGTTCCAATGCTCATCCTGCCTCAAAGTTGATGCAGACCCGACAACCTAACAGTCCCAAATTGATCACAAGTATCAGTAAAAGAGGTTGCATGTTGACAAACTTTCTTGATGAATCAGGAAGCTAGCATACCAGCACAGTGGACTTCGCTCGGGTGATGCCAACATTCATTCTCCGGTAATCAGAGACAAAACCTATGCCACGATTTTCATTTGCTCTAACACACGAGAATATTGCAACATCCTTTTCACGACCCTGGAAAGTAAAGGCATCTAAAGTTCATCAGTTTCAATTAACATACAGTTTCAGAAATATTGAGATCCCTTTCCCAAAATCATGAGGATTGAAAGGCGAGCTACTAGTCTGGTCAGCGATTGATTGACCAGTGCCTCTTCTAGTGTTCAATAGCAATTGAACATGACAACTATACCAATGCTTTTGGTGATCCGAAAAACAAATATTGGAAAAAAAACAACCATACAACAAAGATTTTCACAGAAAGCATATTAAAAAGTTGTATAACAAAAGGAACAATGAACCAGCTTACCTGGAAACCATCAACAGTTTGAATATCTACAAATTTTGCAGAATCCTGCCCAAAAGTATCACGAAATCGATCCTGGAAAAGCTTGACTTGGTATCTATAGGGGGATATAATTGCTAGCTGTGAACTCGAACGAAGCTCGGGATACATTGTCACCAATTTATGATACATGAGGAGCACAAAATCAACCTCATCAGTGTTTACCCAGGACCCACTTCCAGAAGGCTGAGACTCTTTTCCTTCATGTATATCAAAGAAGCAAAATGGACCAAAGCATCGATAATGATGCCATTCGCGTGATGTCCTACTTTCTAGATCTTCAGCATCCTGCAGTGCCTCATCATAGAATTCTTTTGAAGGAAAGTTTCGAATCTGTTATACAATTATAAACAGAGGTAAGACAGCTGGAAAAACATATGAAGAAAGCCAATACAGCAATCTGGTTGGCAAACTTCATCAAGGTTTTCATCTTATCTAATAAGAGAACTTAGAATTGTAGACCTGAGCACAGGCAGGCCGGTCCAAGCTAATGCAAAACATGCACAACGAACTTAATGCAAACCTAAGTTCAAGCCTAGCCTGGCCCAAAGAAAGACTCAAGACCTCAATCCCAACATTATTTCAAGATTCATCAGCCTTCTGATTGGTCGTTGGGCCCAAAGTTCGACAATTTCTTTTTGATGTGATGGGGCTACAAAATGTTAAAATTACATGGATAAAATTACCGACACTAAAAGAAAGTGTAAATAGCAAGCATGTCAACTTAAAAAAAATAAACGCCAATGAGACAAATTAGGAAAAAATAGATGCAGAAAGTTAATCAGCTACTTAAAGTACAGATATAACACACAGATAACGAGTATGAACTCTCCTTGTCAAGCAGACACGTCTAAAATCTCTGAATAATATTAGGTTCTACAAGTTAAGTTTCATAGGTTGTGGTTGGAATAGTGAGACACTGGGAAATCCAAAGTATGCACAACGAGAAAATGCTCAGAAATTTACCAAAACAAAAGAAAATGCTCATAACGGTTCAAGTAGGTGAATACTGACTAGCAACGGCAGATATCTAAGAGTTTAATAATAGATCAATGGAACTTCATGCAACTCCATCATAAATAAGCATAATAATGGTATCTTCAACAAAAACAAGCCTAACCTCTGGATGCATCCGATACTGTGTCTTCAGCATATTTACAGGATAGCCAGCTCTTTGGAACCTCTCAAACAGACTTGTACCATAACTTTAAATTCATCAAGAAGAACACCAGGCATGTTACTACAAAGACGCCAACAGGCTCATAATGGAAACAACAAAGAAAAGATAAAAATGACAATCACATACCCAAACTTCCCTGCAACAGGAGAAATTACAGTCGCGGGCAATTGAACTGGATCACCAACCTAAAATCAAATCTTAGTATAAGTGAAAAGGACAGTTTTAATTTGACCATGTGGTCAAATATTACCAACTACACAAAGATATTGAAAAGGGAACTAGTTCACAAGCTTGTAAATGCAACATCATTTATTATGAGAATTGGCAGTTCTTACTGAGGTCTCAATTGCTGCTCAACAAGGTAAAGATACCACAGACAAGAACTAGAACAAGGCTTACAGCATAAAGTATAACTCAAAAATTGTTGTGCCTTCTGATAAACTATCACTAGGTTTGGCAAAAGTTCCACGAAAAACAAAGTAGTATAATTATTTGCAAAGGAAAATAGCAACAACGAAATACCAGAAAAACTTGTCTGCATCCATTGGCTAAAGGAACAAGAGTTGCTGGTTCCACCTGTTTAATGAAAACCCATGTGTATGAGACAAGCTGTATGAACATATATTTAAAATTTTATGCAAACTCATTAACCAATCGTAGTAAACAAAACTTATTACCATTATAATGCATAAATCATAAAAGAAGGACTTGGAAGTACAGGAAAATACATGCTGGGCCTGGAATTATAAGCAAACTCAAGTTCTAAATGCCTTGAGGTTTCTAGAGGCCTATTAGTGTCATTCCAATACTGTCGTTTGTCCAAATACTAAATGTAATTCCTGGTGCTTGATAGAAACGTACGAGTGATTCCTAAATCTATCCTGTATTTTATTAATTCATTATTTCATAAATTCTAGCCTAAAACCTCAAATTCTAACAGAATTAAATTTCCAGCAACCCTCGATTCTACAATTTGTAAGTGTTTCATCACAATGTTAAGGTGTCCTCTATTCTCCCAACATCAATTTAGGGGCACAAATGGCTTTTCTTATGTTATTATTATTAGTGTTGATAGCTTTCTTCTTTAAAGCAAGTGGAGCATTTATCAGAAATGCAGACAACTAACTAGAAGACATGATCCATGTCTATTTAAATTCTATAGTAAATATTTCAATTCCTTTATCCTTTGCCAACATTAAATGGAAAAAGTAACAAGGGAATTAAGTTTCAAAAGAAGTGCATTAACAAGAATGCATGAAGTCATAAGTACTTACAGCTTGGGCAGCTTCATCAATTATAACTACATCAAAACCATGACTCAATTTACTAAATAGTGTTGAACCACTGAAGCTGAGAGTGGAAAATACCTGCCATATTTAAACAAAATCAGCATCACATCGAAGATTTTAAGTTCAGCACAAGACAAAATATACATACAATTACTGCTTCTTCCAGAATAGAAACACGAATACTGTCTGTATCCCCTCCAGAAGCTCCATGTTTCTGTTTATCAGCCGCCGAATCAGCTTGTTTTTGCTTCACCTGCAAAGGGAAAAAACTCAGTAAACCACGGTCCTAGAAAACACTCAAACATACACATGTTAAGGCTTAGACAACAACATGTTCATTGTTGTAGACAATCCTGCATTATATAATAAGCTAGTATTCAGGATAGAAGTTAATAGTCCACCAGCAGGAATCAGAAAATGACAGATTGATTTAGTCACTTGTATGATTCAACAAATAGTCAAAAAAGAAATGTTGCCAGCCATTGCATGCACAACTTCAGAAATCATGTTTGTCTTTATTTTTGCTTTCCATTAACAATGAGAATTTGAAAACTACGAAATATTAGAACTTTATTCCATTAGTTTCTCTTTTATTTCTTTTTAATATGAAATACAGTGGAGATCAACTATAAAGATTATCATTTGGGTGTTGTACAAAACCACATTTAGTCCTCTTTCAAACTACATCAACTTCCGTCCTTGAACATTCCAGTATATAAAAGCCTAATGGTCTATTTAAGATCTTCCAAGCATTAATAGGAGCAGCAACAATAGCCAAGATGAAGTTTTACCATTGCAGATACTTACGAGGTAATCCATGCAGACAGACTGGACAGAATGATGAGCTTTAAGACCAATGCGAACAATTTTAGGATTGTAAGTACGGAGATTTTCATCACAGATACCTGTAAATGAGAATAATAAGAACATTCAAAATTCACGTCCCATATTACCGATAAACAGCATGCCTTATAGTTTTAGATTGATACAAAGAGAAGAGATTGGCTGAAGTCAATCTCAGCCTCAACTAATATCTAAATAGATCAGAAGGAAGCAGAAAGGTAGTCAGGTAGGGCAACTTTTCGAGTCAACAGAAATAGATGATTTAAATGGCTTCTTTTAAATGTTACTACAAATTTATCAGACAGAAAAGATATTTATAGAAAAAAGGATGAAATCCACTTTAACTTAAAGAGAGACAAAGATAGAGAGAGAAGAAGAAAACAAACAAATGGAAGAATAGTAAAAAAGTGTTGGTTCAATTGATCATTTCAGTTGATGAGCTTCCCCAATTAAATTCTAAGAAAAGAAAGCCATCTTCGCCCCACATGCATCAACATCCTAGATACTCCAGCCAAAAGAAAATAAAGAATACCAGCTCAGTCATAGCAACCAACCATATTGCTGAAGCAACTTTATAGAGCAAGGCTTTTGATAAGAAACAGAATATTTTGAGAAAAGCAACATTATTATCTTTTTAATTTTCCTTTGGGTTGGCATTTGTGCTTACTAGTAAGAACTATCTGGTGCAATTTAGTCACCTAAAGCTTGTTGGTCTTGTGCAGTGTTTTGTTCTTCATCATCAAAACAAAATGATTTTTTTTTTAAGCTAGCCATCAAATTTCCACAGCAATCAGATTACTGCTATAACCCTGATGGTATGTCCTCTCTGAAAATTTCAAATAACAGGATAAGCTGGATTTACAAAGAAATAAGAAGAGAAAATATGCATATATTTCCAGGAAGGAGAATATATGAACAGGAGATAACTGAAGAAAGATAATGAAATTGAATCTCTATCAATGATTATTTCAAAATTATTTTCTTGACTGCAACTTTAGGCGAAATAGGCCATATGATAAAGTACAAACCGAGCAAGCTGACAGGAAAACATTATAATTAAATGAAACAAGCATCGAGACCAACGTCCACCCGGCAATTTATCACAAGCTAATAGAAAGCAAACATTACAATAAGTTATAGGCTTCTGCCAGTAAGGAAAAACTAGTACCATTCCTAAGAAGGCGCAACACAATCTCGTCAAGGGCAGAGTTTGATGGGGCGCATACTAACACTCGAACACGGTATTTGCGACTGGAAGTGACAACTTCTGGTTTCTGCACCACTCAAGTTAGATTAGGAAATATCTTACCAAAAATGATAATTTATCATGTCCAAAACCAACTTACCAACTCATTTCCAGTTGTAGGAAAATAGCCATCATCACCATCTATAGGCATAATTGAGTCCCTAGGATTACAACCCATTAACCATGGAGATGCACGTTGCCAATGATTGTACCTGCAAACAATGCAAGTTTTTCCATTTTGTGAGAAACAATAGGTGCGTCCATATATAATCTCTTACTCAAAACTTTAGAACATTTGTTATAGGTTGTTTCTTGTATAAATTTTTTTTTCTTTCCTCCTTTTTGATATAGGACAACTATACTTGTGATATCTTAGCATTAAATAATTATATAAAATATTTTGCACAATATACTTGAAGAATATTGATGTATGCAGGCAATAGGATAGGAAATTCTTAAACAGTACCATCGACCAAATCAATAGATATGAATTTTGCAATAGAAGTCTGTAAGTCAATCACAATAGCTAATGTTGATGGAAACTACATTAACACAATTCTCATTGTGCGAAGAGTAAATAATTGTTAAATAAATAGGAAGGACAATTGCTGAATCCACAATCAAGTAATTGAAACAATTGCTTACATGGAGTTGGAACATCTTTACCATAACAGCTTACTGACAATATGATGCATGAATGGAGGATACATGGCTGCTTTATGCATAAATCAGAAGTTCCAAGCAATATGTCAAATAGAAGTCACCAAACAGTGCCATATCAGTTTTGACACAGAATCCAACAAGTCTAGAGAAGTAGACATGGTTGGTCACAATGCAAGGGCCTTTATGTTCACGAAAGTGGTTGAAACAAATTTACACCAGTCACAAAGGAAATTAGTAAGCAATCAAACATACTTTTCATGAAGGGGTAGTTCTAGCCCGCATTTAATTTCTCGAAATCCACCGCTACAAGAAAAAAAGAGCATCAATAACCATGAGAGACTAAAAGGATATGATATCATAAAAGCCCAGAGAATGTAAGACGGATGAGGAAAAGTAAAAAGTGGGCTAAATGCTCACTTGGAAACAACTCTTGCTGGACTAGCATGCAAGATTGCACTGAGAAGTGCAAGGATGGTTTGTGTTTTCCCTGTACCTGGGGGGCCCTAGAGAAATTTGGGTAATCATCATCCATACATAAATATGTTAAGGAGCCATCACATAAAGAGTTGAGACAATATCATCAATGTATAGCATCATGTTAAAGCTATCACCATATCACTTTCGTATTAAGGGTTTAAAGAGAGAATGAGTAAAGGGATAGCCTACAAGATCAATATTAACGGGAAAAAAAAATCCTACTACAAGACATTCTGATAACAGATATTTTGCTAGTTTCAAGTATTTCCTACCTAATGGCACTTTCCTTCACATATTACACTTTATATGGATGGATGAAGGAGAGACATTTCGGCAGCTTTTTCAATGAGAGGAAGGTCCATCTATTATACGAGTTACCAAATTAATTTAGAACAAAAAAACAATTGTCAAATCTTGCCTTGAAGATTGAAGTATTCAAGCTTTAAAGACTTAAGTTTTCCAATGAATTATACTATGGCAAATTCAATTTTTTCTTTCAACTCAAAGTTGATTATCGATCCTGAACATTAAAGAATAGAGGCCTCTAAAAGCAAAAGCCTAAAAAGAGGTTTTCTTTCTAATATTTTAGCATAAACAACTATAAATTGAGAAAAGAAAATAATGAGAGTAGGAAAAAGATGTGCTAAACCTGTATCAGCACAAATGGTTGACGTGATAGGCCTGCCTGCAACAAAAATGTCCTTCAAATTAACATTGCTTTCATACTCCTTAAACAAGATATGCAACACATGAACAGAATGACCGTCAGATTCGCTATTGAAGATTATGCCATTGCATCAGCCTTTACCCAGCTAATTTTCCACAATTAGAGCCGCTACTAGTTAAAATCTTTTGATTTTTTACAAAATTATAGACATGCCAATTAGCTTGTAAACACTCTTTCTTGGATTACTCGGACCATCCAAAAAAATTCAACAGGAAAGCATCAATTTTAAAGCAAAAAATTTGTTTACATCGTAATCTAATGATAAAACCAAGTTCACTCTGCACCCTATAACATAATTTTTAAATGTCGTACCATAACTCCTATAGCACATTATTTTATGTGAAATCAAGGTACACGATTGAAACTGGCCATGCAGGGAAATCCACAAAGAAACTTGCCTTTGCTCACAATTGTCAAATGGAATGTCATTTTAATTTGGCCACATAATTACTTACAAATCCTATTGAAATTCAGAACAATGCTTAGATTCCTGACAAATATTCTATCACTGGATCAAATAGGTTGACAGGAATGATAATTTTAGATTGTCTTCTTTTGATGAGGCAATCAAGTTGATTTTCTTTTTCATTAAAAGCTAACATCATAAACAATGCTAAACCAATAAAGATGCTTTCTCATATGCAATGCTACTAAGAGAAACTATCAGAAAATCCACTGCCTTTTCCAGTATCAATAAGAGCCTCGACCACCAATAAGTCAACACAGCAAAAATAAAGAAATAGAATTCCCATGTTACTGTATGGAGAAAATAAAAATAGCATAGAATCATAGTTGTGTCTCTATGTAACTACAAAACCCAACCAACATACATAAGGATTATGAATTGCTAATTTTTCAATTTCCATCTTGGTAATAACGTACATCAATAGCTTCTACTTGTGACTTATTAAGACGTCCTCCAAAGTATTCACGCAATGATTCAGAAACTTTCCATGAATGGTCTTCAGATCTGGAAATTTTATCCCCAGCTGTTAGTATTGAATCCTTGAATGGAAGAGAACCCACTGACCGTAGAGCTAAGTATTCACGAGAAATAGTTGATAAGCTGCATATCTGCAGATACAGAAAACATCAAACCATTTCATATATGACAGAAATTTACTGAGAACCAGAATACAACAGTCACAATTGTAATAAGAAATGTACTCCTTAATGTCACTAAGCACAAGAACAAAAGTATAAGGAGAAAAAAAAAGGAATTCATGGTGGTAAGTGGATAAATCGAACTACTTGACAAAAAATTCATGCAATTACAGAAATTACAGTATGTTTAACAAAGACTATTCTTAAAGTCACTGGCATGTCAACAAATAACTCTCAGCATTGTTTTAAAGGCTATCTGTAACCTATGAAAGAATTGCAGGTACTCTAAATACAAGTCACTGAAGGTCTCCAATACCTTGCATACCAGAGAGTGTAAATGGTTTCTCTGTTAAATGCTTTTCCAGATTATCATTAGATGTTCATTGCAAAAAATAATCTGAATTACTCCACCCTTATTCAAGTTATGGATGAATATAGGAATGTTCTCATAATACAAGCAAACAATTTACTAAAGTGAGTTACTCCATGATTTTCAAGTTACCAATCAAGCCCAATACATGCAATTCCAATAGCCTCTCTTTCATATCTTCCAAAACGTAGAAGAGATGATATCAAGTGCCTCCAGTAAAAGGGAAGGACATGCTACCTAACAATAATAAGGCATCACAAAAAGTGACGAAAATGTAGAGGAAATCAATCCAAATGATGGAAGAATGAATCTGGAATTTAAAAATGTGAGAAGCATTGGAGAAGAAACAATTGAAACCACAATTACACGTGATTTCAGCAAAAGGGTGGGTCACCTTTAGACTGAAGAGGGGTTTCTCCTCCGGCTTTAGAGGAGAAGTGATATGAGATCTCATATTCAACAGTCATGAAGAATCAACAACATTTTCATCCAAGTGCTTGACTTCTCCCTCTAAATACATTCTAAGTCTAAGAAGATTATGCTGACGGTGCTCCACCAAAGCAAATGCATATGTCTTAGGCAGTTTTCCACCCTCTGTAATCTTCAATGAAAAGAAACCACAAGGTAGCAAGTTAAAATCAAGAAAGCAACATAGAAAGAAGAGTTGAAATCAATTTAAATAACATTTTGAGAGGATAAGCATCATCGTCAAACAGATAAAAATATGTAATAGGCATTAGATTCTTGCAAAAGATCTTGGAATTTTGAAAGGATCGCAAACCTTGACATCTAAAAATATGGAATGTTTTCACAGAAAAAGAATCTCAAAATGAACCTCGTCTAAGGTAGCTCCATCAGAATC
>JANKOD010000192.1:1654710-1672532 GCA_026284645.1 Erythroxylum acuminatum
CCACCCTCTTTAATCTTCAATGAAAAGAAACCACGAGGTAGCAAGTTAAAATCAAGAAAGCAACATAGAAAGAAGAGTTGAAATCAATTTAAATAACTGTAAAGAAGAAAGCTTTTGAGAGGATAAGCATCATCGTCAAACAGATAAAATGGAATGTCAAGCATATAGAAAGATGAAAGTGAATTACAGGGTCTTTGGAAAGAAGAAGAAGATCATTTTGCGAAATTTTTTCTCCCTCATCATCTCCATAAGTCACTGATGGCAAAAAAAACCCATCTGCCTGATTGCATTCCACCACCAGCCTCATCACCCATTCGGTTACTGTAAACCCCCACCCCAACACGCGAGCACACACACACACATACAAAGAAGAAGAACAAACAAATTTGTTAATATTCATGGGAAATGTGAATCAAATTACAGAGAGAAACAACAAAAATTAAAATTGCCAGAAAGTAAAAGAAAACTAGAATATGAAGTAGGAAGAACAAGACCTTCTTCATCATCCTTCTTCTGAATAATCTGAGATTTAACCTCTTCAAACAAAAGTGGCTCAAAGGTCGAGAAGTAATCATCAAGGTCTTTGTATGTATTCTTCACTGCTTTTAAACCCAAATCAGAACCCTCTTTCCTATCATTCTTTTTCTGCTTCTGCTCGTGAAAGAAAAAGAGAACACGTATTTCGATTACAATTGATGAACAAACAAGAAAACAGAGTGCTGGATTCTGTAATGTGCATAGTGTTACTTACTTCAGCTTCGTTGAGAAGTCGAAAATAGTCCCAACCCAGAACCATCCTGCAGAAGCGAATGAAGGAGGAGGCCTCTTCGTCAAGCTTCTCTTTGTCCACCGCCATCTCACTCTCTCGCCGTCTTTTGCCCCACACAGGCAGAGTAGCAGAAAGTGAAAGCTAGCAAATATTAGAGGTCTTAAAAATACAAAACGAATTTGTTTTTTTTTTTTTGCAATTTCCGCAATATTTGCCGGGCCTCAGTTCGGGGTTGAGCAGCATGCGCTCGAGCCCGACCAAAGGCCGGTCAATCCTATTTGAACCCAGGCCCAATAAAGATGGAAACAAACCAAGTCCTTAGTTGGCCGAACCTAATTTTTATAAACAAAACGATATTATTTTATTAAAAATATTAATTTTATATTTTTAATTTAAAAAATTAACTTGAGTTAGGTTCTAGTTCAAGCTACGTTTAACCAATTTGAGCTGAGTATAAAGCCAAATCAAGTTTAAAGCATATGGCTAAACTTAATATTTTCTTTTTTGATTTAAAATTTAAAAAACGACATTATTGTTACTTAAATTTTTTGAGTTTATAGAATTTGAGCTCTGTTTAAACCCACTAAACTTAAGTCAAATATGTTAACTTAGGTTCGGATTTTAAGTCCAATTTAGCCCAAAATAATGGTAGTTTTGACGTAAGTGTTCAAAACAATGTAATTTTAATGTAATTTATCAAATTTTACAATTTAATTCAATCAAGAGCAACTCAACTCTTTTGACAAAATTAGAATTATTTTATTGAACATATAATGCAAAATAAAAGTCCTAAAATTAATAAAATAATAGGTTTTGAATTGTCTATGGATAAAAAAAATCAGACTCGAACTTGAATTCTAGAAAATTCGATTAATTGCTATCTCGTAACTTATCTTAAAATATTTTAAGTACAATTGAACAAAAATAAATTTAACATAGGTTAAAAGTGATGTTAATTTTTTAATTAACTTATTTTATAGTATATAGTTTACAAATTATAGTGCACATTTGATAATTTATTTAGTACGCATTTAAAAATGATCAGTTAAGAGTTCAGTTACCATAAAAAATAATGGCAAAAAGCATAATTTAAAATTTAAGTTTTTCATCATAATACATTTTTAAAATACTCAAAATAAATTCTTAATAAAAAAATATTTTAACAAGGATAAAATTTTGTCAGTTAAATGTTACATTAGTAATTATGATAACTTTATAAGTATCGACTTTAGAGGACGAGCTTTAGAACAACCGGTAAAGTTACTCTAAAGTGATCAAAAGGTTATGAATTTGAATCATAAAAATAGTCTCTCTGTACAATGCAAAGGAGAACTTAAAAAAAACTTACTTCTCAAAGTAAAGAGTCTTGTATCTTCTTCAATTTTCCTTAAGGAAGATTTTTGCAAAATAAAAAAGATCTATATGATATTGTTCACAACAATAAAATTGAAGAAGATGTACAAAAATTACTTTTTAAGCAAGGTTACTTTTGAATTAAAATTTTTCATTAAACATTAAGGAATCAAGAAAGTTTAAATTAAATTAAATTAAAAATAAAATATAACCTTTAACAAGAAAATATTTATTTAAAGTCTTTTATACCTTATATTAAATTGGAAATACTAATTTATAAACTCAAATTGACATTCTTTTGTAATTATTAAAGAAGTGAGATGAAGATAAAATTGTATATGAAAATTAGGTTGCGCATGAAAAAAGGTCAAAGAGTGAAAATACAAGTTCATATAAGTTTAAATAAAAAAAATTGTTATTTATAAACAATTTGTTTATAATTGCCCCCTAATGGGTGGTCAAGTTGGTAGAGTGGAGGGACATGGGGCCAAAAGATCCTATATAGATTCCCCCTAGCTACGCTATTTCAATAAAGTCTTATCGCACATGGCTTGCTTAATGCAGAGTGTCTGGTTGACATGATTTGCAGACTATTGTGTCAATCCGGAAGTTTATCTATTGTACACCCAAAAGATAGCGGCTGCATGTTCTTCTGTTTAAAAAAATTAAAAATTGAAAATAACTACAAAATAATTTATTTTATTAACAAAGCTTGTTCTTAAAATATTCAAAACCGTTAATTTTGAGTATTGTGTTTATTATTAGAAAAATTTATGAACCTTAAGTCAAGTTATTAAGATTGAAAGGTATTTATAAAATTTGAAATTGTGAAATAAGATATTACTTGAGTTGAAAATTATACATATTTACTATCTTTTGCATTAATTAAGTTAACAAAAATTGTTATTCTATTAAATGGATTGACTTGAAAATGTTAACATTTAGGACAAGTTCTAAAATAGAGTAACGAGTAAAATAGTTTTAAAATGATCAAATTATTAAAAATAAATTCCATTTATCTTTTCCCTAATTTTATACTTTATATGTATTAAATCATTTTGATCATTTGAACTATTACAAGAAAAAGATTTATATAATTATAATTAATGATTAAAAAATTCAAGTGATTAACCTTAAAATTCTTGAATTGTCAAAATGTTTAGTTCAATTTTTAATTTTTGATTTATTTAATAATATTAGTTGTTAAATTCTGATTAATTTATTAATCAATTGGTTAAGTTTTATTAATTACATTTTTTATACATTAAAAAAATCATTTGATTTCTATTTAACTTTTTTCAATTAAACTTTAAATTTTTCGATAAGAATAATCGTTTTTACTCGTATTTTAAATTTTTAAATTTTATTTAGTTTTCAATTGATTTTGTAACGTTCTAATACCGATTGAATTTTTTAAAATTTAAACTTCTTATCTTATAAGATTTGTTTTGATCTGATTTTTAAAACAATGATTGTACTTACAAAACGTAAAATTTTAAGAAATGTTTGTTTTTAAATAAGCTAAAATAGATTTCATCGAATTTATATTAAAATTGAAATTTAATTTCAATTAAATATAATTTTTTAAAAATTGAATAAAATCTCTTTAAACTTATTTTATTGGTTTGATTATTTATTTAATAAAATTATCTTATATTGCTTTTATAATAAAATATTTCCAAAATTTTGTTAATTAATATAAAATTTAAAATCTGTTTAGATAATACATACAAATGAAGTATAAAACTTTTGATTTACAGATAAATAGATAATTTAACCCCTCAAAAGAAAAAAAGAAGATAATTTAAGAGAAAGGACCTTCTTTTCTTGTCTTTAGCCAAAACCCTAGCAAAACCCCTAGCCTCCTCGTCCTCCTTCTCGTTCCAACAAAAAAAATGGTACTCTCTCTATCTTTATGATTCAATCTCTGCTTGTAGTTTCAAAATGGTTTTGTTCTAAATCGTTACTTTGTTGATTGACCAACAGACTGGAGAAGCTGTCAATCCGAAAGCATACCCTTTGGCTGATGCGCAGCTTACAATTACAATCTTGGATCTTGTTCAACAAGCTGCCAACTACAAGCAGCTTAAGAAGGGGGCTAATGAAGGTCTAGTCTTTGTCTTCAAAAAGAATTATTTGATTGGTTCTTTTGGAGGTTTTTGATTTTGGTTTCTTGTTCTTTTACTTCTTTTTCAGCGACTAAAACACTGAACAGGGGTATCTCTGAGTTCGTTGTTATGGCCGCGGACACTGAGCCCCTCGAGATTCTTCTCCATCTTCCCTTGCTTGCTGAAGATAAGGTATAAAATGCTGTCTCTACCTTTCATTTCATGTATGGGCATTTAGTTGTTTTTCCTCTGTCACTATGTTTGTGTAAAAATAAAACATAATTTTGGGTTTTTTTGGTCTGATGAGTACTTTTCCTTTCTGAATTTGGGAAGTTGTAATAGGATCCTAAAGTTTTGAACTCTTAGATCCCGAAATGTTCTAATTCACGTGGGAAGATGAAGCTTAAACATTTATAAATCTTTTTAATTTACTCTAAATGAAGATATATTGAGTGTTCTATTTGCCGAAGGACCCCTATTTTAGTTATGCCTCTTATGCCCTAAGTTGCTCGAGAAGATGAGTGCTTACTGTAAGCTATTTGTAACCAGTAGTCTCTACCGGGTATCCATTAAGCTGTTCATTATGCCTTTGTTATCCATTTTATCATGTCTTGGCTTGTTCAATTGGATGCTTTATGTTTCATATGCATGTGCAATTACTGACTTGATTCGCCTCAATTGAACATGCTGATATCCTTTCAACTTGGCATTTATTTGATTTGGCGAGTGCATCATTTTGAAAGGACTTTGATGACGAACTTCTGGTCTGAATATTCAATCTATGAGTTTGTTATGCATAGCAAGTTGGAAGCAATGTTATGCCTCTTTAGTTGTTCTCTAGCATGCTTTTACTATACTATTATTTATTCCTTCTTATCAAAATGTGTTTTTACCGATATACTATTATTGACTTCCCTATCTGAATTTGACAGAATGTTCCCTATGTGTTTGTTCCTTCAAAGCAAGCACTTGGCAGAGCTTGCGGTGTTACAAGGCCTGTGATTGCTTGTTCTGTGACCTCAAATGAAGGCAGCCAATTGAAAAGCCAAATACAACAACTCAAGGTACTTAACCTGAGATTTGTTTCTTGAGTGCAAATTGTACCGACTCTGTTGAAATTTAACTAAGCCATGTTTTCATTTGTCACTGAAATGCAGGATGCCATTGAGAAGCTTTTGATCTGACGAATTGTTGTATGTGTTCTCGGTGTGATGGGCCTCGTGGATCATGAACGATCGCTGCTATAGAGGCTTTGACTGATGAGTTGTACTACTATAGAGGATTGTATGTTAACCTCTGTTGAGATTCTTATCACTTTTTTACTTGACAATGGATACCAGTTATTTTTACCCTAAAGCTTGGGGAGAATCAGCTATGAACTTCTGATTTGATGTTGGCTTGTTAAAAATGAGTTGTTTCCTTTTTACTGCATGAAGACAGCAATTTGAGTTTCTTACCATACTTTGAGTAATGCAAGAAGTCAAAATTGTCATAGGCCTTCCTTCTCACAATTGGAATTAGAATGTCAATTTGCATGGGATTGGAATTGTAGTGTCAAAAATATGGAACTGCATAAAATTTACAAGTCTAATGTTGTCTTTAAGCTCACTCAACCTCCTTTAAGAACTAGTAAGCTTTTAGAGTTCAGATCATGAGTTGGCTAGCTTAAGCTTGGATCAGTGGTGTAAAGTTTAAATCAAACATAGTGTCTTAAAACTTGTCGTTTGATTCTAATAATACTAATATGTGATTTGCGACTTATTGCTGCTTGTTACCGTGCAAATTTATGCCAAATGAATAATTATATTTGAACAATTAAGGGGCCATCACTAATAATGATTACATATTAGATAAGGCTTAAATATAATTTATTTTTAATTAAATACATTTATTTAATCTTTTATATAATATTTATTTTAATAAATAAATAATTTTAAAATTAATATTTTATTTTAAAATTAATATTTATTTGAAACATATTGTAATTATCC
This sequence comes from Erythroxylum acuminatum, assembly GCA_026284645.1. Taxonomy (NCBI): domain Eukaryota; kingdom Viridiplantae; phylum Streptophyta; class Magnoliopsida; order Malpighiales; family Erythroxylaceae; genus Erythroxylum; species Erythroxylum acuminatum. The sequence continues at coordinate 1,660,932 of JANKOD010000192.1, forward strand.
AAACAAATTTTATTTGAATATTTATATATTTTAAATTTAATTATATTTATTAATAATTATTAAAATTTAGTTGCATATAATTTAATTATAAAAATTCAATAAAATTAAATGAATCATAATTTAATTGATAATTAATTTTAATTTATTAAATATATAATATCGAATTAAATTATTCATAATTTTTATTAAAATGTAAATAATTAAATAATATATTATATGATAATATTATGAAAAAAACGGAAGCAGCAAATAAAAATCTCTTTTTATAATTTTCATAATTTTTGAAAAAAACTAAAAATAGGAATTAAATTTTTTTTACTAAATTTGAAAACAGACAGCTAAAAATAAAAATGGAAACATCCGCCCTCCTAAGCTAATACTAGTTATGTTACTATAGATAGAGAGAGGACACTTGTTATATAAAGAGTCATTAGGATTAGAATAATGAAAAAGGCTTTACAGGAAGGCAGAAAGTAGTTCCAAAGAAGTAAACCAATTGACAATAAAGAATTTGCAAAAAATCTTGGGAAGACTTTTCTTTCCCAATTACAGCACATATTCAACTTGATAGCTTAAGCTTGAAGCTCTTAACAGTATCTTCTTTTTAGTATGAGTGACAATGAGCTCCATTCTCCTGGCCTGCCTTCTTAGACTTTCTTGTTTCTACTTTTTCCCTTTTCCACCAAAAAGAGAAGTCATTGTTTTGCTCTTCTCTTCTTCTTCTGTTCTATGGACCTACTCTTTACATGTGTGTAGCCATAGATTGAAGCACACAAAACTCAGACATTCAATCCATCAAAACCACACTGCTTGTAAGTGAGTGACTGTTTTCTTGGACTTATCACAATTGCACAATCCACTGATACCTGGACATATAAAGATAAACCAACTCAGGATGCACAAAGTCAAAAAAGATTGATAAGATTTACATTTCCACATTGCAATCATAGTACTACTCATTCCAAATTTATCTGACTTGCAATTATGCATCACAATAGGTGGGTCCGACTCGGATCTAAAGTCCGATCTACCTTTAAGCTTTTCAGACCAGTTTAGTTTCCTGAATCCATGCCCGGCCACTCGGACTTTCCCACTAATTTCGAGCCAAGTCCAGGCCAACATGTCAATTATACTTGCAGACTTGCAGTAGGTTGATTCCATCATACAAATGTGCCATTGCGTGGGGCCCCAAGGACCCAGAAATGTCACTACACAGACATGAACAGGATAGAAGCAAAGACTTTTTCTTTCCTACACCAGTAGGAAGATACATGTTGTTTCTGTCATATCATCTCCCTAGTTACCACCATCTCCAAGCACCTCACAAAGTCATAATGCAAAACTTAGTCTATGTATCATCAAACTAATACAACACAGTTCACAAATTCTTTCCAGAACTTCAACATCCTAATCCAACCCCAAGTGGGCAAAGTCATCCAATCCATAGGATTAACTTTCTACTTTCTAATCAACTTATTATAGAATATACAAGGACCTAATCACAAAAGGTGGCAAAGAAATTTAAGTCCAACCCGACCCGACCTGACCCAACCCGATGGAATGAACTAAATCCCATTTAGCCGGATTGGGACACAAGACTCAAAAAATTTTTCAAACTAATTATCAGAAATCGGACCGATCTAACCCAAACTGGTCCGACGCATTGCCACCCTACAAATGACAAAAGTGGTCCTAAGCAGTTAATACAAAGGGGTGTCGTAGAAAGTGAAAAGAAAGAGCCAGAAATGATATTCTTCAAAAGAAACATCTCATCAGCCTGTCCACATGTTGCCCCACTCTCATGGCGCGTACAAAGAAAGCAACTTTAGCAATCAATTCATTGGCTTACTTAAGGTTACAGTTATGGATGCTTTTGTGAGAAAGGAAATATGAGAAAAGGAATCAACTTATTCCATAAAAGGACAAGGGCATGAATGCAAACTCTTAAGAAAGTAAAAGGGCATTGAAGCAATTATAGGATAAGGGTAAAACAAAGAGGGGGGCATATTAGCAAAAGAACATATATATATATATAGGGACATGGATATATATATATATCCATGTCCCTAAAAAGAAGAGAAGACGACAAACTCTACAGCTTCCCTTCCACAAGAAAACTTTTCATTTCTCAAAAAAACTTAAAAAGCAAGAAAGAATCAATGTGGCGCACGTTAACACGAACTGGGGTGTATACTTTAGTAGTAGGACGAAAAACTCAAGAGTTAAGTGGGAGCAGAACAGAAGCTAGTGCAGGGTCCATTGTCTTTTTCTTTCTCTTTATTTATTCTAATGATTTCAGAACCAGCTTACCAAGTTATGGAAGAAACAGAGGTTTGGAGAGATTAGTACATAACAGAAACAGAGGTTTGGAGAGTTTAAGTACAGAACTGAAACGGAGATTTAATGAGAATATTACAGAAATAAATATAGATTTACAGAGATTAGTACAGAACAGAAACAGAGATTCGCAGAGATTACGGAACAGAAACAGATATTTAGAGATATTATCAGAGAACAGAGACAATGAGAACTAATTGAATATCAAAAACCCATTTTCGCAGACATCACAATTAGATTGTAAGAACGAAAAATTAAAGATTTGAACAAACAATGGGATTCAGGAAACCTGGAAGAAAAAAGAAAACCAATGAGAACTGACCTGAACACCAGGGGAGTCAAAATCTAAAACACGGATCTTGGCACCAACTTCACCGAAAACCCTGAGCTCAACTCGATCATTCAAAGAGGCATCTCGAATCAAATCGGCAGCATCAGCCTGCATCAAGCTGTACCGATCAACGATGATGGTGGCATCAACCTGTCTCTGGCTGTGGGCTTCCTGGTAAAACCCAGGAACAGAAGCTTTTCCCAATGGGATGCCACGGTACATCACGGTGAACCTGGACTCGCTGTACTTGATGCCTACTTTGTTTGGGTTAACGGCGGTGAAGAGCATGTGGATGGTTAAAGAAAGGGAAGCGGCGGCGGCGGTGCTGGACGTAGTGGAGAGGCCATAACTGCTGCTGGTGGTGGTGGTGGTAGTGGGGTCGAGAGAGTTGGGGCTGGGAGTGGAAATTCCCATGTACTGGACGCCCACTTGTTGGAGATCAAACTGGGGTTTCTTGGGTTTCACAGCTAAGATGATAATGAGAGTGACGGCTAGAACCAGAAGGGCAATGAATGAGAAGAGAAGAAAGAGACAGCAGCAACACCCTTTTAATGAAGCTGATGATGAGGAGGAGGAATGAGAAGAAGAATGAGGAACATAATATGGGTGGTGGTGGCGGTGGGGATGTTGGCGGGGAGGCTGAGTATTAGAAGGAGGAGGTGGTGGACCTGGCGGTGGTGGTCGGTGCTCGCCGTTTGGCGTGGTAGTAGGCGGCATTATTAGGTAATGTCGGCCTCTTCCTCTCCTCCTCCTCCTCCTCCTCTTCTTGTGTAGAGTGTTAATTTGCTTTCTCTGCTTTTCCAAAGGTAAAGAGAAAGAAGACGGAGAGAGGAAAAGTTACAGAAAAAAGAAGACTCAGTGAGGGAGTTTTCTTGCTTTCTAGATAGGATAATATAAAATGATTAAATAATCATAATTTTCATCATAGTTAGGCTTGACCTATGGACCTGAGTCCAATCCCAAAATAATCAAGTAGACTCGGCCCAAACCTTAATCGAATATGAGATTTACGACATAAACTTAAAGCCTGGTCAAATTTGGATGGTTTGAAGTAGGGATGATAATAAGTCGGGTTAAGCCTGATATGAGGCTCGATCAAGCCCGAAGTAGCCCAATCTGAGCTAATTTTTTCTTTTTAAAAAATAAAATAAAAATGATATTGTTTTGTTTATAACCGTGGAGTCTTAGGTTGGATCTTGACAGCCTAAATAGATGTCGAATCAACCTAAACTTGACTCATTGATCTCGGGTTAAAATAGGGTGGCTTAGGCCAGGCCCGAGCTCTAATGTCTTCTTTAGTTTGAAAATTGACATAATGTAAATTTTGAAAACAATATCATTTTATTAAAATGAGACCGTTTATATTTGATATTTAAGTTTTAGATTACAAATTTAGCGATCTAATTTGGTCGACTTTCAAACTCGAACTAAATTTTCATCCTTAATTATAAATTTGGTTTAAGAGTTTAAGGTGTGTAAGAGAAAATTTTAAATTATTTAAACTCAAAACTATAATTTTAAGTTTGGTACATAAAAGAAAAGGCTTATAATCTTTAATTAGAAAATATTAATTTTCTTCTTACAACTTTTTTAGTGACTTTAACTAATTTTTGTAAAATTAATAATGATTTAAGTTGGATATACAAGAGCAATGACATAATTTTTCATTAGAAAATATTAATTTTCTTCTTCTAATTTTTTTTACTAATCTTAATTAATTTTTATAATATTAATAATAAGATTAAATTGAATTTTATTAAAACTAACTATATAATTAATCATTGAAAAGACCATATGAATTGGAGATTTATATGCTAATCTATCTTTTTATAATTTAAGCCTCCTCACTGGAATGACTTATTTCCCCGAGTTGACCTAAAATTAATAAATTTGGTTCTAATTGATTGAATTTTGAATTACACATTAATTAAAACATTTTAAACTTCAAATAAAATTCAGACTTAGACTATCCGACCTAACTCGACTCAAAATTTGACACAATATTCAGTATAAATCTTACTGGGATGCGAGGTTTGGACAAATCCTGTAATACGCAGTCTTATCCTTAACTAATAATTAATTTAAATATTAAATATAAACAATTTCGATTTGAATAAAAAATACTTATTAAAATTTAAATTAAAAATAATCAAACTCGATTAGGCTTCAAATTACGCAAACTCAAACATAAATTTTCAAGCTAAACTCAAAGAAATTAGTCTAATGCCCAACCACTCCTCATCTCTATTTTATATTTTTAATCCGTATTTTATTCTTTATTCTTCACATTTTTATCTTTTGCTATAATTATTTTATCCTTATTTAATTTAATATCCTCTTAATGAGCTAAAATTTAACATTCGTCGAATAAAACTTTAATTAATCAAACTATGATTTAAATTGAACTCGATAAGATCAACCTAACAAAAATAACTTAAGGTGTGCTATCTTAACTTGGGAGAATGGTAATAGAAATTATAAATTTATAATAACTATAACTTTCATTTCTTACTATATTAGGGTGTAACGTATTGTCCCAAAAGGAGATATAATAATACCGTTTCAAATTGGACCGAACTCAATAAAGCCAACCTAACATGATTGACTTAGATAATCGACATTATTTTATTTAAATTATGAAAAATTACTTGATCAAACTACGTCGTGTTACCCAAAACAATAAATCCAACACCGCAAGTTGCAAAATAAGAGCTTAATACATTCTATCTTCGATTACAGAACACAATGTAGGACATCATCAGAGGGAACATAAGGAACAGTTTACCCAAAAACCCAAAAGAGAAAACAAAAAAGGTATCAAGATATCATAATGCTAAGGGAGACAAGTTGAAGAGAGGATACAAGGGAGGGGGAAAGGGAAAAAAAAAAGAAACTAATGTTCTCAATAGGCATCTGATACATAATCACAACTGATTAAGCACAAGAGTAACCTAGAAAAGTAATGTCAACAACACATTTTAAATCATTCCTGGTCAGGATTGTTGGTATGTAGGCTGGTGCTGGTGCTGGTGCCCTCAACATCTGGCTTGACAGTGTCGTCACCTCTCCCGTTGTTCCCATTCCTGCTGTTATCATCAACACCTAAAACATCATCCATGTCATCCTCACCGACATTTATATCTTCCACATCTTCCACATCTTCCTCATCTTCATTGTTGCTTCCACCAGGTATCTTTCTGGTTTTTGGACCATGTTCAAGCCTGTGAGTGTCCAACTCTTTGTCCATTGTCTCCTGCAAGTTTGCATCATCGCTCGTTCTTCTTGCTTTCCTAGCATTTTGCCACCTCTCCAACTCCTTTTCAACATTTTCCAGATACTGATCTGCCACTTGCTTCTGATATTCTGATAGTTCCTCCCTCCTAGCAGCTTTCCATTGGGAAAATATCTGAAAATAAGAACATATTAGTTGAATAATAAATCAAATTCAAGTTTACACAAGACTCGTATAATTTTGCCAAACCAATAGTTTGCAACATTTAACAGTCTAAAGCATCACTGCCCATTTTCTCCAGACTTTCTTTCCATTCTTTTCCTTTTCCAGCAAACAAATGTTTTGGATGTCATACAATGGACCAATAAAAAGAACTATTTCTTGTTTACATGGAAAAACAAGCATAAAAATAAAAGAAAAGAAGCAGTCAAAGCAAACCCGAGCATTAGATTTTCACTCTTTTCAGAAGAAAGTTGACAACGGGTGCACATCTTTTGCATTGTTTTCATCAGATTATAGGCCCGAGGAATAAAGTTTTGTTTTACAAAGAACAAAAGCATTTGTTACAAGTTCCAAGTAACTCACCTGTTCTTTATGCTGTTCAAGTATGGCTGCAGCTTCATCCAACGGTTTTTTGGGCAAGTAATAAATTGGAGGCTCTGCCTTGGTCCTGAAATGAACATCACATAAGAAATTAAGATGAATCAATGGAAAAAAGGCAACAATATGACCCTTAAGTTCTTGAAAGTACGAAGCATTCACTTTTCCACTTTGTTCAAGATTACTATACATATGAACGGAAACTTATCTTCGTCTCAATAAAATTGTGAATATGGACACTTTTGGACCAAAGTTAAAAATAACCTGCACCAAGCAATGATTACTTATAAGGAAATTAATAATGAATATTCTACCCCCGAAAGAAATTGGCAACAAGGGAAGATTTTATGTCAAACGGTAGCACACTATACCTTATAAAATTGCTAAGTTTCTTATGATGCTCCGTCCACCGAAGAAACATCAACTCCAACTTCTTTTCTTCGGCTTTCGCAGCAACTCGAGCTCTGAGAACCTAATGTAGCAAAGGACAGAGAGTAAAGAAAGTGGAGATGATTTGCTACCTTATACCACATTAATTTTGAATCCAACTGTTCTAAAGATAGAATATGCAAAAACACACCAGATCTCTCCTCCTCTTTTCTGCTATTTTTTCACGCTCTTGCTGCCTCAGCCTTTCACTTTCTTCACGTGCTCTCTGCTCTGCCTAAATAAGAGGAAGACATCAAGTTGTTACATTAGACCAAAGCTTGAAACACTTTGAGACATCATTTTAGTTCAGGACACAACCTAATTAAACATAAAACCACTTAATCACAAACATACTCCACACACTTCACAATAGAGAAATATTATTATGTACTCACAACACAACCAGAATAATATTAGCATGAAGAATTGCGCTGATTGTTTGCTACTAAATCTCAATGTAAATTTCTAATTGCTAAGTTGGAATAGTAATGAAGCTTTTACTTATGGACCATTTAATTTCCTGAACAAGGCCTTTACAGGTGATTTCAAATGCAACATACTATTTAGATTGTATTAACTGCCACACTTACTCTTTGCAAAGCATTTGACCTTTGAATGTATGCTTCAGTCCCTGAAAGTTTCATATCGTCTTTCCTGAATTTCTGACATGAGAAGAAAAATATTAATAATGCAAGTACTCAATAGAAATATAATGAAATGAACACATATAAATATGTATATGCAATAAAATATATCAAGCAGTTGGCATCTAATTCCCTGTTGGAAACTGTCAGTCTCTTTCTATAAATACAACTTCTGGCTTGTCGATATCCCCGTAACTGGTCTCTGCTTTTACTTCGCATATAATATTCATTTAGGGTTAGCTGGGGTTGGACAATGTACATATATAGGTAAAAACACCTGATTTTTAAAGCAATGCAAATTTATTAGTCATTATGGCTGGTAGAAGGTATATGATTGCAGAATCCTATTAGAAAAGGAGGGGGGTCACCACCAATTCGTTTCTTTTCTTGCATCCCATTTTCAAGCTATGCTATTCTCGTTGTTTATAGACTACCTTAAACAATTAATTAAGATAAATTTTCATATTTCTTTCCTGAACTTCTAACGTAAGCCAAAATAATCAAAGTATATAAGCAACAATAAAGACTTAAATAATGCAAGTACTCAATAGAAATATGATGAATTAATGCATTTAGCATGCAAGCAAACTCAAACAATTTCAACATCATGAAAAATGAGCTTTTGTAATCACAAAAAAATATATTTTCTTCATAAGTGATTTAGATTACAGAATAAAGGACAATCCCCTTCTTCAACCCCACTCTACCAAGGTTGAACTGAAGACCTTTTAATCTCAGAGGGGGAGTGTCAACCACTAGGCTACTCCATCAACACCCAATAGGGGTAAATTTATTCTTACAAAAATGTAGGCCTTATCTAGCAAAACAAACATTAGAAGCACTTCTCCATGTATGAAAGAATAAAATATAAGTATAGACTTGAGGTAAGCCAATCAGTAAAATATTACACCCATGCTCCTTTATCTTCTAATTATAGACAAAACGTAACAAATGCAGGCAGGTTAATTGTCAAACATTTATCCCAATTGATGAATTTGACAAAAGTGGTTTCAATATTCCGCATTTATACTAATGGCATGGCCATTGAGGTTTAGACAACTTCCTTTTTCCAATTTACCACCAATATATGCAGTAAATATTTATTCAGACAAAAAGGCTTGGAGGTTATGATTTTGGGAAAACAAATCATTGTTTTCAGCATGATCTATTCGACAAAACACCAGAGCTTAAAATAAAACAGAAGAGTTGCAAGTGTTACTTCAAAACTAGAGATACTGTCACTGCAGTTGAATAACCAGTTGCAAAGCATGGAAGCCATACCTCTAAGGTACCCAAAAGTTGTCCGAGCATCCTTTTATTTCTGCTAACCAAACTTGGATCCTCATTCTTCGGAAAAACTCGCGGCACATGTTCAGTCATAAGAGGTTCATTCTCCTGGCCAATTAATAAGTAAACAACAAAGGACAAAAACATAAGTCACCCCCATAAGTAAACACTAAGAAAAGAGACAAGATTGAGGCATATACCTTCTTTCCTGCTCTTTGAATCCCGTCCCTCCTAGACCAACCACCGTGCTGTAACTTGGATGGCCTTTCATCAGAATGATCATCCTTGCCAAGGTCTATATTTCCTTCCTCAGCCAATTGCTCTTTATTGGCGTCATTCTCTGATTCAAGTTCCTCTGTTATTTCCCCATCCTCTACCTTCAAAAAAATTTGTAGTTTGAAACATGTAAATGAGCACAAGAAATGTCCATCTGATCAATAGTTTTCCATATACGTAGAACCAAAGGGTAACTTTGCATCTTCATTTAGTTTGTTAATTTAGCACAAAAGCATAAATTTTGACAGTAATTGAGAACCGATCATGACAAAAAAATTGAAACTTTGTATGACCAATAACATCATACAAGACAAGTTAAATTTTCCTTGTATTTGTTCAAATGATAAACGCATGTTTAAAACTCACATGTAACAACCGTGAATCACAAAAACAAGTATAGATACAGAACATATTAGAACTGCACCGCATTGTACATGCCTCCTAGTACATTATTAAGCCTAAAAGTAAGAAACTATCTGAAATGTAACTTTTTTAGTGAATCAGCAAGTAAGTTCAAGACAAGAATGAAACCACAAACAGAATCCAGATTTACCTTGACAACAGCAGACAAAAGGCGCCGTTTGGCTGGAGGTTGATCTTCCGCTTCATTTCTATCTGCCTGAAACTATCCAGAAATTTCATTTAACAATCCTCTATAAGTATAAAAAAAATCCCAACAGGATTTTGGAAGAAAAGAGAAAGCATCTAATTTGATGATCATTAACTATTAAGAGAGACGTATACCAAACGTTTAATTGCAACCTTGCATGTAACAACAACCATAGAGAAAAACAAAACAAATAACAACAATTACCGGCCGAACAAAGCCTCGTTGACGGGCCCCATTGGCGGCGAAGTTGCGAGGACCAGCTGCTGACAACCCTCCTCTTCGGAGTCCACGAGGATCACGAAGACGCTCAGTAATCTGAGATTTGCAGACAAATAAACCAACACAAAGGGATTTAGTCACCAACCAAAAAAAGCTAAACCATCCAATCCCAGAGGGAACACAGAGCAAAGAACAAGAGAAGAGTAGAAAAAGAGAAAGGAGTACCTGACGCTGTTGGCGAAGGAGCTCATCGATCTCTTGTCGGAGCTCTTCTTCAGTCTTCTCGACGGCGGTCGTACCCATCGGGGCAGTGAGCTCTGGTCTGAGAGTTCGTGAAACAAATCCAGGCGGCTATAAAACCCTTGCCTAGGATTTTTATATATTTATTAAATAAATAAATATAATCAATATTTTTATATAATAATTTATAAATTAATTAATTAATATCAAATTTTTAAATAATAAAGCAATAATGTTAATTTTTTATTAATTCCTGAGACTTATTTGGGTCTCCTTATTAATTAAAAATAAGGTTATGTTTCAAATGTTGTTACTGTTCTTTTTTATTATTATATTTTTTGTTTTTAAATAACTTAAATGTAAATTATTTATACAATATTTTTATTTTATAAATTCAATTAAAAATCTAAGGCTTTTTACTTTTTAAGATTTGGTACACTTCTCTGAGACTCAGAACCAACCTCACTGCCCTGATGGATTCCACCGCCGTCGAGAACACTGAAGAAGAGCTCCCGCAAGAGGTTGATGAGCTTCTTCCCCAACAGCGCCAGGTATCCTTTTCTCTTCTCGTCTCTTCTCTTGCTCTTTGCTGCCTGGTGTGTTCCCTTTGGGACTGGACTGCTGTTCTTTTTTTCTTTTTTGTGATGTGTTGGTTTTATTTATCTGCAAATCTCAGATCAGTGAGCGCCTTCGTAGTCCTCCTGGATTTGAAAGAGCAGGTTTGTCAGATGCTGGTCCCCGGAACTTCGCCGCCAATGTGGCTCGTCAAAGTGGCCTTGTTCGGCCGGTATTTTTTTTTTCCTGTGGTTACATGCAAGGTTGCAATTAAATGTTTGTTATACCTCCCTCTTGGAACTCTTGTTCTTTGCTGTGCGTTCCCTTTGGTACCGGACTGCTGTTCTTTTTTTCTTTCTTGTAATGTGTTGGTTTATCTGCAAATCTCAGATTAGTGAGCGCCTTCGTAGTCCTCCTGGATCTGAAAGAGCAGGTTTGTCAGCTGCTGGTCCTTGCAACTTTGCCGCCAATGTGGCTCATCAAGGTGACCTTGTTCGGCCGGTAATTGTTGTTGTTGTGCTTTTTTTTTATTCCTATGGTTGCATGCAAGGTTGCAATTAAATGTTTGGTACACGTCTCGCTTAATAGTTGTATGTTCATCAAATTGGGTTTTTCCCTTTCTTCTTTTGTTTTCCTTTTTCCTTTCTTCTTCTTCTTTGGTTTTGTGAACTTGTGCTTTCGTGCAGGTTTTTGTCTGTATTTCGAACCAACAATGTCACAAGTGTTATAGTCATCATCCCTTGAAATCCATGGTACGTGATAAGTTTCCCTTTTTCCTTTCCTCTCTCGCTTTGTTAACTTCTGCTTTCGTGCAGGTTTTTGTTTCTGTTTGGACAAATGC
>JANKOD010000192.1:1701802-1740663 GCA_026284645.1 Erythroxylum acuminatum
TCCAGTAGACTGTAGACCCATATGCAAATGTAACAAGGATAATAATGAAGCAGGTTAAAAGAGTAAATATGTAAAGAATACAGTAGGAAAGATATATAATGAATATAATAATTAATAAAGAAAAGACTATAATAATAATAATAATAATAAAGAGATTAAAATATAATAATAATAATAATAAATAGATTAAAATATAATAATAATAATACTAATAAAAATGATAGTAATAATGCTGATAATAAAGATCGCAGAAATCAGGAAACGTCTGGTACGTGTATAAACTATATATAAATTTTAATAATGCAAATAAAGTGTTAATCCTCAAAATTAGTGAACTAAATTGAAATCAAATTAATCATTAAAAACTCATAAGTACTTTTTTAATAGAATCGAATCACGATTATAACCAAACTCGTAATAAAAAATAATCATCTTGTTCAACCTAGTTTATTAATAACTATCTTATATCTTCAAAACCGACATTCTTAATAAATAAAGTTAATTTCATTAAGGAATGGCAATGAGCTGACCCACGGGTCAGTCCTGCTAAACTTTTTAAAATTAAAAGTATACAATGATATTTTTTAATTAGATTCGGGTCTGGATTACTCAAACTCAAGCCTAGTCTAGCCCCAACTATTCTAAACAAAACAATGTCATTTTACTTATATTAATTGGGTCTCAAGCCGACTTAACTTATGAATCGATCCATTGAAATAACTTCAATGTCGTTTTGCTTAAAATAAATGGGTCTTGAGCCGACCTAACTTATGAATCGGTCTATTGAAAACACTTGAATTTAAGCCAGTAGACTTACCATTGTCATCTCTAATTTATTTTTTAAGTCTAATTTTGTTACTCGTGTTATAGTTCATTCTCCCATGAAATTTCTATGTCTTGAAGAACTTTTAATTAATGGGGTATAAAGCCTAATAGATAAATCCCACCTTGGTCAACTCTATCTAATATTGGCCATTTGTCTTCAACAGAGGTTTGTCAACAAAAAGTACATTAAAAACCAGAAATTTGTGAAATATATAATAATTAGTGTGATAAATATAAAGAATGTAATGAAAGGGAATCCTTTGGTCAACTCAACGGATGATAAGACAGTTTGAATTATTCAAACTTAGAATAAAGTTTGAGAACAACAGTTATATTTAAGGCACCATAAATTATTTATTTCTCAATTTTATTTATAATTACAAAAATTATAAAGATTTTATAATAATAAATTAGTATTTTTTTTTTCATTAGAGGGTGGGGAATTGATAGAACTAGAGCTTATAAATAATAAATACTTCAGTTTATGGAATACTTATTGTAATTAGTTTATTGGTACGGCCATAAATAGCTCTAGATTTTAAGTTATTCATGTTCTCGTTTTCTTATTGGGTCCAAATTCCTTTAAATAGCACAATGAAATATATCTAAAAGAATTAATGACTTTCAATTAATTAAATATCTCTTCAATTTTTGTTTATGTTGATTTAAGATTTGATTCATTTTTTTAAACCTTTTTTATTGATTTAATTAAACATGATATAGCCTCTGTTTGGTTGGATTTATACCAGTAGAGCTTTTATCGGTAAAACTTTTTTTTCTATAGATCTTTTCTAAAAAAAACTTTTCTAACAAGTCAGTTGACTATTTGACTGTCATTAAAAAAAGAGTTTTTTTTAAGAGCTTCATAAAGTAGACTGTTTGACAACATAAAAATAAAAGTACTTAATTTTAACTATATTTTATTTTGTAATAAAAATTATTTATTCATATATATATATATATATATTATTTAAAGTATATTAAACAATATGCAAATCATAATATATTAATTATTATATAATCTTAAACCATATGAAACATAAATGAAAATATATCTGACCAAATTTTTTATATGAATTATAACATAAGTAAAACTAATATCAAAAATAAATATCAAAACATGTAAAAAGGGCCAAACAATGGGTTTGCAAGATAAAAGTGAAGATGAGTTTGTGGGTATTATGAGAATTATGTGTAAAACATAAGGGTAAAAGGGACTAAAAAATAGGCTAATTAATTGATTTGAAAAATCTATCCAAAAAATCAATTGGAGAGGCTTTTTTTTAGAAGTTCTAAATTTGAGTTTCTTAAAAAGCTGTATTTTAGTTGCCAAAAAAGTTATACTTCTTTAAAAAAGAAGTGTTTTTTTATTTTACAGCCAAACACCAATTTTTCTTTAAAAGGCTTTTGTGGTGGAGAAACGTGCTTACTGACCTTCTAAAAGTCCATCCAAACAGTCATATAATGTAATCACTGCATTAATTTTATAAAAATCATATGTAATTATTTAATTAGCAGTTAGATTATAAAATAATTTAAAATTATAACTAATTATCAAAATAAATTACAATATCGTCTTACCCCACATAAAACCTAAACTATAAAATCATTGAAAAGTTTGTTAATTAAAAACCTAGTAACAAATTAGTATATATATATATATATACACACACACATATTAAAATATTAAATTAACATTTAAAAATAAAAATAAAAATAGACCTAACAGATGATAATGATGATGCTGATGATGATAATGATAAATAAATAAATAAATAAATTTATATAAATAAAAATATGAAAATAAGTAATAAATAAGTAACAATATATTCAATGAATTTAAAAATCATTTAAAAAAATCAAGGTGATCATGTCACATGACACCTCCAAGTAAAATGATATTTTACAATTAATAAACAATTCCATCATCTCAAGTGGCACAAGTCTTTTGCTCGACATTGGTCTAAAGAATCTTCAATACTATATAGGTCAAGTTCTAATACATTAAAATATGGATTATCTTCTTTTTTAAATTCGATGTTAAGAATTAAATATATTTAAATGTAGTTACATAGAAGGTTGCTCGGAATGACATGTTGGCATTTTATAATGAGCAATTGGTACTTCAAGCACTCCATGTGACATACATAAGAGATTTATAAATAAATATTGCATTTTGTTATTCACTTATTAAATAATGGGAAGCTTCAAGGCAAGTGGAAGGGTACAAATCAAAGGAAGATATATTATTGATATAAAGAAGATGATTAGTTAAAAATTTTAAATTAATCAAGAATTATTAATTTTAGTATATTATTACTGGAAAGAAGATAAGTGATTAAAATTTATCAAGTAGGCTTAATTTTAATAGTTATAGGAATTCTTTACTAATTTTGAGGAATATGAGAAACAAGAGACTTTTAAATAGATATTGCATTTTAATTATTTACTTATTGGGTAAGGAGAAGCTTCAATGCAATGAAAGGTACAAGTTAGTAATTAAAAAACTCAACCGATTCGTCTGATTCATTCGTAAAAATTTTGAACTGTCTAATTTTTTTGTTCGGTTTTCAACTTTTTTGTTTAATTTACTTTAACAACTCTTGTTGTTAAAAATCGACCGGTTTATTAATTTTTATAAATTAATAAATTCTTATAAACTAAAATAAATAAATAAATTTTCATTTTACTATTCTTTTTTTAATTAAGCGTCAAATTCTTTGATTCATAAAGACGATTTCTTTTAACACATTTCAAAATTTTTAATTTTATTCAATCTTTGACCAGTTTTACGACGATCTAGTTAAATATTTTAAACCTTAAACCTCTTATCTTACCGGTTTAACTTCTGATACGATTTTTAAAACATTAGAAAATATATTATTAATAAAAAATAATTAATTAAATTTAAGCAACAAGCTTAAAATTAATAAGAATAGAAAATTGTACGAAAATTTAAGATATTTATAAATAAATATTACGTTTTTAATTATTTACTTATTAGATGATGAAAGTTACAAAGCAAGAAGAGATGTACAAATCAAAGGGAGAGGTAGAAGTAGAAAATGATTAATTAAAATTAATCCACAAGACTTAAATTAAATAATTATAAAAATTCTCTTAGGACATATGTGGAGCAATTATTAAACAGAACTATTAATATTGATAATTTTATTAATTTTTAAAGAAAGATGAATAAGATTAAAAACTTTATTATTTTAAAAAACCAGATTATTATATATAATATTAATTAATTTGCAGGAATCGTTGACATCCTAAGATCCGGGGATAAAGAGAGATCCTTCTTAATTACTACATTAATTTTTTATAGCATCATTAATTAATAAGACGAGGCCTAACGGGAGAAATGGCTGCGGCGTAGCCTGCTCCCAAAGTCCACTCCTTCCCCTCTGTTTTATTGAATTATCTTAATAATTTTGCAATTATATTTTCTATTATTTTAGATGTAGGCAGGATATAGTAATGAGTTAGGCTGAGTCGGATCAGATCGGAACGCTCAACCCGACTTGTTTCTTATTTTTTAATATAAAAATGACGTGTTAATTTTTGACTTTAGATATGGAGCAGCCTTAAATCCTTGAGTCAGCTGTCCCATCTTATGAAGTGCATACAAACTAGCGAAAGAATTAGTCACTGGATTGACCGGTGAATACCTTGCTTTAAGACAAAAAAAGAAATGTTTAACCTTTTTGTAATATAAAAAGTGACGTCAATTTTTTATCAATTTAAAATCAACCTAAAATCTTTTTTTTTTCTAATCAAGCTCCAGACCTGTCCAAATATATATATATATATATATATACACTTAATTATATCAATTTAATTTTTTTAAACTATTAATATAAACAAATAATGATGTGAACATGTAGTTGTGAGGGCTTGTTTTAATTTTTCTTCATAGTTGACAATTTCAAGATCTGATGATCTCAAAGGTTCGCTCCAAGGTATGACATTTCGTACGGGTCTCTTCTTCTTCCGTTGGATTGAACATGATATCACAACCAACATATACAGTAATAATATAATTATTTGCCCTTTCGAGAGTAGACCAATGTAATAGATCGTTAATATTAATCGATTCGAGTGTGTCATTTTAAAATTATTAACTTATTAAACAATTTTAAAAATTATATAAAAACATAAATTGAATTTTTAATCAAATTTAATAGTTATGAAAAAAAATATTTATTAATTTTTCTCTATCATTATATCTTATACGATTTCAATTTATAAATAGAAGATATAAACTCAATTTGTATTAAAAAAATGTCCATCTTCTTAGATTCTCACATATCGTTACAAATTACTATTTTTTATTTTTTTGATTTAGCTATATATATTTTAAAAATATAAGTTGCAGCAATAGCAACAATACCCATTAGAAATTTCATTGAGACACGAGATCTATAAGGGACCAATAATACGTAGTCTTACCCCTAACTAGTAGAGAGATTATTTCCATTAAAAATATATAATACTAAATTTTTGTTAATGATAAAATAATGTGTAAGTTAAAAGAAATAATCATAGTTTAAAATCCTCCTTATTTTTTATTACATTATTTTTGTTAGAAAATTAATATCAATTCTAAAACTTTTAATTTTTCAATAAAATGACATCATTTTAAAAATAAATTTAATATTAAAAATTATTTATTAATACAAAATAATGTATAAGTTAAAAGAAATAACCACTTGGTAAAATTTTGATTATTTTTTATATCATCTTTGTTATAAAAGATCTAATTATATTAGTTTATATAATTGATTTCTTCTTATTAATGTTAATTGATTGGCCTCATTGGTAAGTACTACAAGGCTTCCTAGGGGGTGTTCAAGTTGGTAGAGTGAGAGGGCATGGGCTAAAAGGTCCTGTGTTTGAATTCCCCTACTTACACTTTCTTGATCGAGCCTGTTGTACAGAATTTGCCTAGTGTGAAATACCTGATTGGCTTGATTACAGGCTATTGCGTCAATCGAAAGGTTTATTCAATGTGCATTTAAAAGATAACGACTGCAAATTCTTCTATTTCTCAAAAAAAAAAAGTACTACAAAATCCCGAATATTGAATCTATGGACTGACCCATTGTCTCCAAATATTTTGTGTTCTCTTTGAATTGCGTTATGAAAAGAATTAGAAAATAATTCAGAAAAAATGAAAGGTTTAGTACTAATTATAAGAAGAAGAAAAAAATGAAAACATGCTATGATAATTGAGATTAAATAAATGATCTAATTAATTCTTATTAGCCATATCTAGTTGAAATTAATGAAGAGTTACAAAGTCAAATCTTAGATGCGTCTCCTAGTGTGCGTACGTTGAATTTGGTGCCTCAAAAGCTGCACAGAGAGAGAGAGAGAGAGAGAGACAGAGAGATACCTAGGAGCTTCTTTCACCTTCACGAGTGGGAGATCAAAGACTGCTTCTTTTGTTACCAAAGATAAGAAAATGGAGATTGATCTCTCCCTCAAACTTGATTCAGAGAACCAAGAAGAAGAGCACGAACATGAAATGAAGCAAGAGAGGAACTGTGAAGATCCAAGGTATAATAATGGTCCACAAGACAACAATGAATCAGAAACAGAAACAGCTAGAGGAGGAGAAGTTGTGGAAGAGTTATCTGCAGAAGAGTCATCTGTGAGGAAGAACATCAAGTCAGAAGAGTTATCTTCTCTGCAAACGGAGATGAATCGTATGAAGGAAGAGAACCAAGTGTTGAAGAAAGTAGTGGAACAAACCATGAAAGATTACTGTGATCTGCAGAAAAAACTCGCTTTCCTTCAAAAGGTAAAATTTATGTTTTTTCAAATCAATGATTCCAAGTTAGTTTTAAGCTATTCTTCTTTTGTTGATCTCCAACACGAAACCTTTCATGTCTTTAGGATCATCAAACAAATTTCCTATCCCTTAATGGTAATTCTGTATCGAAAGAAATTCCCAGAATTTTGGATTCAAGCATCGAAAAACTTTCATCAGAAGGCAACAATGGAAGCGGAGAGACTGACTTAGGTTTGTCTTTGAGGCTACGAACTCTTTCAAGTCAACAGCAGGGAAGGAAAGATGAGGAAGAAGAAGAAAGTAAGGAAGAAATCTCGAACTATGCTCCTCCAACACACAATAAGCTTCAGAAAACAGACTTCACAGAAATGGCAGGCCATGTTGCTTCTCCTCCTCCAAATAGAAAAGCTAGGGTTTCAGTCAGAGCCAGATGCACATCAGCCACGGTGAGTTCGATCCATCATCATGGTTTGTCGTAATTACGCTAGCAATGTAATCTGTAAATTCTCAATTAAGAACAACTCAGAAAACTTTTTTTTTTTCCTGCAGATGAATGATGGATGTCAATGGAGAAAATATGGTCAGAAAATTGCCAAAGGAAATCCATGCCCAAGAGCCTATTATCGATGCACTGTATCACCAGGATGTCCAGTGAGAAAACAGGTTGATAAAAAGATCAGAATCCTCCATTTTCGATCTCTTCGTAGGGTTTTTTTTTTCCATTCTGTTACTTACTTTCCTTCTTTAATTTATCAGGTACAAAGATGCCAAGAGGACATGTCAATCCTCATAACAACCTATGAAGGAACTCATAATCACCCACTTCCTGTAGGTGCAACAGCCATGGCTTCAACTGCATCGGCAGCTTCTTCCTTTGTTTTACTTGATTCCAGTAGCTCTCTCTCTACTCCATCGTCCTTCCCATATCAGGGTATGAACCCCAACTTACCAGCTCTTAGAACCCTAAACCCTACGGACCCTTCCAAGGGGATTGTTCTTGATCTTACAAGCAACACTCATCATCATCACCGTCTTCAAGGTCCATTACTTGAGTTCCCACCAGCTAGCTCTTCGACACAACCTACATATGGATGGACGAACAGCAGATTATCAAGTTATCAGAATAACATTAACACCAACAACATTCTTGGCCATAATAGAGGTTGGATTTGCATTAATGAAGAAGAAACATCCATGGCGGAAAACGTAACAAAGATTGCTTCTGATCCAAAGTTTAGAGTCGCAGTAGCAGCTGCTATAACGTCTCTGATTAACAAAGACAGCCCATCTGCTCATGCTCATGCTCATGCTCATGCTCATGCTCATCCTCATCCTCCTAGGGATGGAGAAAGTGGTAACTCTGATGCCCAGAATTCAAAATGCAGCTAAGAACATTTTCGCATGAAGACCGTCTTATCTACTGTTAGCTTTGTTCTAGCTAGTCAAGATCATCTTCTGAATAAAAGATCCTATTTGACTAATTTTCCTTCTCTTTTTCCTCTTTTCTTGGTTGGTTCTTTGTTGCCTCGAAACCTGAGATTCAATGTATTAAAGTAAACTCGCGCTACTTTAAGCAAAGCTCTTGGATATACATTTATTACAGAAGGACTGATTTTTAATTTTTATTTTAATTATCTGCTTAAACCTTCATTTCATTTCATGTAAATTTTTTAATAATTATTTTCTTTTCCTATATTATAATTGTTTAACACCCCAAAACCCTAAATTATCTTGGAAAGGACAACTGTTATAATATAAAAATTTATTATGTAAAAAATAAAATAAAGAGGCTATCATTTTTGTCTTGTTACAGTAACTGGAATACTGGATATAAATATAAGGTCGAGAAATTGCGAGGGGTCTTAAATCTACCTTCAAGTACTTTTGTTGTAACATGTATAACATGTTATCATTGGAAGTTCGGATCCTCTGTCTAATATCATAGTGTTTTATTATATTTCATGAATTTAAACCATCTATTTATGTGAGAAACACAAGATCCACATAAATGAATTACTTCCCACACAAATAAATAACTGAGATTTATGAAACAGAATAAAATATTATAATATTGGACAGAAGATCCCGTCTCCATCGTCGGTATCTTCAAATTGACATTCTTCTTCAAATATCTCATAAATAAATGCTGGTACAAGAGTAGCTATGCATTCTTATTCAGCTATCTTAGGAATGGATACTGGTGCAATAGTTGTTATAAAACTCTATTTGAGGAGCTAGTGGATTGTGAAGGTTGCGGCTTTGGTGGTGAAGAAGGTAGCGTAAGTTTATCATAAATAACATTTCTATTAGTTATGGGTAAAGTCACGTATTTTTTGGCCTCTTCAGACGTTGAATCTTTTTTTTTTTTTGAATAAAGACATTGAATCATATATTGATTCTTGTTAGGACGTTGTCTTCGTCGTCAACTTTTTATGTTGGAATAATTTTTTTAATTAATAAGTTATATGTTATAAAAAATTTAAAATTAATTGAAAGTTTTAAAAAGTTTGATATACAAATAAAACAAAATGAGTTATTATCAATTTAAACAAAACTCTAAAAAAAACAAATTGCTGAATTAGATTAACAAATTTAATATTAAAGGAATTTTAATTTTGTTATTTATTTAATTTTTATGGGGTGGTTTTTACCTTTTTTTTTCTAGACATAAAGTGAACATAAATAAATATATTAAATCAATGCAAATATAATTATATTTCTTTGTTTTTGCATATCATTCTCATAAATAATACATTGAGACTTTAATCTAAATAATTTGTACATATCCGATTGGTAAACACAAATATAGATATTCCACGATAAATTAATTTTTATATAACTATCTCAATACGTATGTCGGATGAAATAGTGATTGTTGCTGTGTGCTCCAGTAACGAATAATTGGTTTAACTGAATAACTAAATAAAATAGACAGACCATTCTCTTTATCTCAGTTCGATGGGTCTTCTCAATTGGAAGATCCCTTATATGGATAATACACATTTTAGTTGATCGGGCCTAATTCGAATTGTGTTCAATTTATAATAATAAATTAATTAAATAGTAAATTTAATAACATGATATGACGTGAATCTATTCTTATATAAAGTTAAAGACAAAGTTAAACATTACAAGGTATTACACATTTCAGATAATAAATATTAAAAGTTCATTTAACTTTTTTAATCCTCTATTAGTGAATTGATTTTTGCACAGTAAGTCTTGCATTTAATTAGATTTAAAAAAATTTTAAATTATAATCTAATTTATAACATAATCTCGTAATCACTAATCTAATCTCATATAATCCATATAACAAAGAGCTGATATTTTAAAATTGATAAAATATTTAAAAATATAAAAATTCAAACTTAATCAAAATTCATGTAAAATTTTTGAATTTTTTAAAAATTAAATATCTCGAATTATTATACATAAATTTACTTTATGATTAAAAACTCGAATCGGTTTGAGTAATTTCAATTATGGAAATCTTGTATAGGTCAGTTTTTCAGTTTGATTTATTTTAATAATTCTTGTTGTTAAAAATAAATCAATTTATTAATTAATCGGTTAATTTTCATAAACAGACCGCTTTTTATAAACTAAAGATAAACTAATTAATTTTTAATTTTATTTTATCTTTACCTAATTTTATAATAATTTAATAAGAACTGTATTTTTTAAATCATAAATCTTTTGTCTTATCGATTTATCTTATCGTTTAATTTTTAAAATATTAAATATAATGACTATAAGCCCAGCTAGTTTGGTCTGCGAGCCCAATCCAGTCTAACCAACTAGAGCAGAGACAATGCCGTCCTGAGAATTATAATATATATTTAAAAAAATTTAGTAAAAGACCAAATGAAAAAAGTTTGACTCGTCAATGAAAAAAATATATAATAATTTGCAAATGACTGTAACGTGTGTTTTTATTCTTCAACTCTGCGCCATCCAGACAGAACATTTAACTTTGCGTTAAATCTTTGCTTCTCCGACCAAACCCAACAAAATCTTCTTCTGGGTTTTTGATTATGGACACGATAGATTGATTTGTTGATGCTGATGATGATGGCGGACCTTTTCTCGAGAGGCCATCGCCAATCCGAAAAGCAATCAGAAACCAGCTCCAAGCGTGTTAAACCCAAGTTAGACCGCCGTAACGCCGTCAAGAACATCGACTACGATGCCTCTTCTTCTTCTTCGAATTCTTGGTTAGTTAAGAATCCTTGGGTTCATTATGACCAGAAAACCAGTTTTCGAATAAAAGGTATAGAGGGTGAATTCGACATGATATGCCAGACGCTTGGGTTTTCTGGTCCTGAAGACTTTGCCATCCCCACCGCCGTATGGGAGGCTCAGAAACCTAGTTCGTCCTTCTTCTCTACCCCTTCCTCTCCCCAGCTAAACGACGATGATTTACCGGTTAGTTTGCAGGCCAAGCTCATGCTTAACGATGATGCTCCGTTACCAAGTTTTGATATTGCTAGAACAAAAGATGAGATACTACCCACCATCACTAGAGAAGCTATTGCTTCTGGGATAAAGGGCCAGAGACCAACCACTTTAGTGATAAGTGATGAAGAGCAAAGTCATACTGGTATGGTTGAAGGAGAAGAACAGATAGTGGCAGAGTCTTTTTCTGCTGCTAATACTTTAGGGCATAATGTGGATCCAACCTTTATTATATTGCCAAATGGGAAATTCATGAGGAGTATTACTTCATGGCAAAAGGGTGAGCTTCTGGGAAGTGGTTCCTTTGGAACTGTATATGAAGGTTTTACGGAGTAAGTTATCTTTAATCTATACTGCCATTAACATGCTAGCTTGACTAAGAGGATCATCAGGTCTTACAATCTGTTAATTTCGGAAACAGAGATTTATAGTTGGGAAAGGAGCTAAAACTCAATTCACCCTTTACTTGTTGTATATGTTGTAAACAGATTTATGATTCGCTCACAATTCTTCTTTTCTCAGTGATGGGTTCTTTTTTGCTGTAAAAGAGGTTTCTTTGCTGGATCAAGGTAGCCATGCGAAACAGAGCATTTTACAACTTGAACAGGTGTGAAGAATTGGTCTTCTTGGGTTTCATTTCATATAGTTTCACGCTCACCTCGTCTTACTTGGTACAGGAGATATCCCTTCTAAGACAGTTCAAACATGAGAACATAATTCAATATCTTGGCACTGACAAGGTATTCCCTCATTTCTGAATTTCCTAGTCTTTTTGTCCCTGTAAACTTGTTGCTTTGTCTTTCCATTCAAGTAATTTAGTGCCTATATTAATTTTGTTTTTGTATAGTCATCAACAATTACATTAAGTAATTCAATGTACTCGACTTGAGTTGATCGGGTTTTAAGTTAAGGTCAGACTTTTATTTATAAAATTTTGTTTTGAATCTGAACCTGCTTTGAAACCTGAATTCTAATTATATTTAAAACAATATTGTTTTGTTTTTAAATACAATTGTGTCATTTCTTAATAATAAAGGATATTTACGATAAGGAATCCAAAGTCTGATTGAGATAAATTAAGTCCAAACATTAATACCCAAATGCTTTAATTTTCCAATTCTAATATGACAAGTGAAAAAGATAAGGAAGATAATGGAGTTGATTGTTTATCCCAATTACCAAACTTCCAACGGTTGAGCTTTTAGGCTGGAATTGTCCTAATTGGACTCTAGAACATTTGACATTTCTCTGAATGAATTGGGCATTTTAGTTTGACTTGACTTAAAGAAACTTTGAACTATTTAATATTTTTTTAAAAGTGTTCAACTTTTGAACCTAAACTGATATTTGGCCTGACCCGTCCCGATTGGACCTAATTCGAAACCCAATCGAGCTCGGACTCTGACTCTCAAGTCCAATCTGGCCCTTGCTGCCATTCCTAACACTATCTACTTCTCCTTTTATTTTTCTTTCCTTATCTTCCTGTTGTAATTTGTTTCTTTGTTAATGATTTTCCAGGATGAGAGTAAGCTTTATATATTCCTTGAGCTTGCAACAAAGGGTTCACTTTCTAGGCTCTATGAAAGATATCATTTGCGGGATTCTCAAGTCTCTGTATACACTTGGCAGATCTTGAGTGGTCTCAAATATCTTCACGATCAGAAGGTAGTTCATAGGTAAGACAGAATATCTAATGCTAGAGATGGTAGAATCTTGTGTATTCTATACTAATGAATTGAATCATTGTCTTTGTAATTCACAGCTACCTCACTGCTACACTCTGAAGTACACTTTCTTGTTGTTTCTATTCTTCATCATGTAACAAAAATCGATTACAAATAATTGCAGATTCATCGTCTGTTACTAGATACGAGTTTTGCAGATGAACTAAGTTTTTAAGTTTGAATTTTTAATAGATCTTAGTGATCTGATACCTGTCTGGTTAACTTGTCATCTAAAAGGGATATCAAATGTGCCAACATATTGGTGGATGCGAGTGGGTCTGTCAAACTTGCAGATTTTGGGTTGGCCAAGGTTATGCCCGTTAATTCTCTCCCTCTCTCCTTATATATATATATATATATATTATACACGGGTAAATTTTCTCTGTTTATAAATTGGTTTTGCTTCTTCTTCTTTTTTTTTTCAGGCAGCTAAATTCAATGATGTTAGATCTTCCAAAGGAACTCCATTTTGGATGGCCCCTGAGGTTTGCTTCTTTCGATTGATACAGAAATTTGCTAAGCACATTCCAGTTTTAAGTTTTCAGTATTCAAGTAATAGTTAGCATCGGTAAATTACTACCTAAAACACTATATTTATATATACATATATAAAGAGGAAAAGATATGAAACTTGTATGTAGTTTAAGAAAATTAAAAAAAAATCTTTAAAAATTTTGTTTTGTTTTTTTGTGATTTTTAACTTTCCAGAAAAACTTTAAAAATAACGACAAAGCATGTTTAACATGAATATCACACGTGAACCAATCAAATGCTATTTACATGATTCAACCAAACTCTTAAACTTGAACTGAATTGATTAAACTCAAACCAAACTAATAATTGATTATAATTATCTTAAAATTTTAATTTAATTCGAGTTTAATTTGTTTAAATTGAGTTTAAGAGCTAAGTTGAATTACCATATTAATTGATATTTGATTAATTCACTTATGATGTTCATACTACATGTGTTTCATTATTATTATTTTTTACTAAATTTTAAGAGGAAGAGTCTTTCTAAAAAAATTAAGAATTAGAAATTTTTTAAAAAAATCTAAAAATTAGAAAAAAAATTAAAGTTTCTTAAACTATGATTTTTAGCAAGATTTAATATAATAAGGTGAAATATGTCAAACAGACAATGAGGGGAAAAAGGATATTTGGGTATTTAGTAGTGATTCCATTTCCTATTGCTAGCTTACAATAGAGAGATTGTAAGATGTGCATTTTTTATGTCAATAACTCAATTTTCCAATGGTTACTGATTGTTGAAACCATTAGCTCTTAATTATATTGATTCAATAAAGAATGTATACGCTTTTCCAAAATTTGAATCCATTTTGGTATTTAGTTCACCTTCTTTATGCTTTTTTTTTATTAAGGGTAAGGTTGTGTATTTCTGAACCTCCTCAGACCCCACGTATCAGCAAGACTTCACTGGATTGTCGTCGTCGTCGTTGTTGTTGCCTGTGTTTGTTTCTATGAGATGTTCGATTAACCAATTGATTGTTCATTTTTAGGTTGTTAACTTAAGAAACCGTGGCTATGGACTTCCAGCTGATATTTGGAGCCTTGGATGTACTGTATTGGAGATGTTAACTGGTCGACCGCCATATTCTCATTTGGAAGGAGTATGTCTATAATCTTTTTTGTTTTGACACAAGATTAAGTACCAATTATTGACATAGACATCTATAATGATGCATAGGGCATTCTTCTTTTTTGAAAGCATATATCTTCTTCATTCTTGTTGAGAAAGTTGCAGGTACATGATTGCCACATTAAGAAATCCTTGAAGCAATAGATCGGGTTTGAATTGATTGTGAATTTGTGGAAATTTTTCATGTTAGATCTGCGAGTATCCTCCATGAGCATGCAAAATCAAAATGTACTTGCTCTACACGAATTTTTATTCAGATTCACTTGGGAAATTTATTCAAGATTACTGCATTTTCACATAGTTTGCATCTGTTTTGAGTTTTGATTTGCTCTATAGCCGAAGTACTGTTGGCATCTTCTGTCTACCTTATAGAGAAAATTCTATGAAAGACAGCTTAAATAGTGTTAATGGCTTTCTAAAACTCTGGAGTTCTAAGTTAGTTAGACTGTGATTAACTTGTACATTTAGAACTCAAATTGCTTGATGGTCTATTGCTTTTCAACTTCAGTTTCAAAAGCTTCATGGAACATCTTTAGAATGCCATTGATACATCAAGTCTTGTGTGTTTGAATAATTAATCACCATGTCTTTTGAATGGGATTAAAGATGCAGGCATTGTTCAGGATTGGAAAGGGTGAACCTCCTGAAGTTCCTGATACCTTATCAAAAGATGCCCAAAATTTCATACTCAAATGCCTGCAAGTTAACCCTAATGATCGACCCTCTGCAGCTCAGCTTTTGGATCATCCATTTGTGAAGAGGCCATTGCAGAGTTTCTCAACTCCTTCTTCTCCATATATTAAACGAACACGATCTTAAGACTTTGAGTCAAGATTTGAGCTTCATATTATTCGGGTAAATTCTCAACTGAAGTGATCTGGATGAAAGTTTCTTGATTGGTGGTGCTGGTGCAAGTCATTGTGACTCTATTTTGCTGTGCAAATTACTAGCTAGAAGTTGTACAGTAGTCTCATTATTGCAGTTAAATCTAGTGTTATGGTAGAAGTTCATGGACTATGGTAGTTCTAGTGTCGTTCAACTATGAAACGAAACTGGATCTACATTGGAACTCACCTGAATTGCCACATTTATCCTCCTGCGAAAGAAAAGGTAGCAATAGCCAAGTTCTTGTTCTATGGACTGTCTTTCATTTTGCAGGAGCACTCATATCAATGCATACACTTTCCGCTACTTGATTGTATTTACGAAACATGATCAACAAGCCAGCATAGTCAAGAATCTCCCTGTTTTTGTCTGCGCATCAGACAATTATAGACATTCAAGACCAGTCATCATTACTTGCTCTCAGTGTTGATTTTCCGCTAATTGATTGTCTTTACAATACATCAAGCCAGCATAGTCAAGAATCTTCCTGTTTGTATCTGCATATCAGATAATTATAGACATTCAAGACCAGTGCGCTGCATCATCACTGCTCTCGGTGTTGATTTTCCGCTAATTGATTGTATTTACAAAACATGATCACCAAGCCAGCATGGTCAAGAATCTTCCTGTTTTTATATGCATATCAGACAATTATAGACATTCATGACCAGTGTGCTGCATCATCACTTGCTCGCAGTGTTGATTTTCCGCTAACAATTTGTTGGTCATGTTGTTTTCTAGCTAAGCTGGGAAGGAGACAGTGGTTAAGCAAAAAGGGATGTTGCTGCAGTTAAGATATTTAAACTCAAGTTAAAGAGTTGAGTCTGAAAAGTTTGCAGGATATATTGCATTTCACCTTGAGAACTTGCTTTGCAAAGGGACTTCAGTTTCTGAGTTCAATTTGGTACAGATGCTATTGCTGATTGACTAGCTTGTTTCGATCTTGATGGTGCACAATTTGGTATTTGTCTGCAGCTATTTGAGCTTCGCAGTCTCTTCAGTTGGTGGCATGTTTACTAATTGTAGCCAGGGATGTTACTATGTCAGGAATAAATTCATCTTTGGCTCTGGCATGGCTACTAAAACTTGAATTTAAATTGATTCGAGGCAGACGAATATTTGAACACATCCCTGTTTCTGTGCAATCATCAAAATCTGGAGGTTGTACCATATTGCTCTTTGTTGGATTGATCCAACTGCTCTGATTAACAGTTGGAACACCTGCTTCTACGCCACAATTAAATCTAGAGGGCACACTAGAAAGATGCCAATGTTGCAAAGCAAAGGTGTGCTCCTGGGAGTAATCCTTTCAAGGCTGCCAAGGAAATCCGATTCCGGTAAGCCCGGATCGATAGAGCAGTACTGATTTCAGGTGGTTCTGCTAATATTCCTACCAATGAATTCCTGAAAACCCCGGAAATCATTGACAAGAATGACCAGCAGTAACATCTCGGTGCTTATTTGTCATGTTGGATACACTTGAAGCAAGGTTCTAGTATTGCATAACTGAGGATATTGTTACATCATTCCTGGAATTTTATCCATTTTCGTTCTTCCTACATCAGTAAAGGTACGAGGAAAGTAGCAGAAGATTAAGAATTACTGCTAGGGCGTGGTAAATTGTGAAAATTTGCTTTAGTTTGATGCATATATGCTTGAAAGGAAGTAGAGAAATCAGAGTTTTGTATATTTGGATGATTATAAAATATCTATAATTTGTACTATTTGGATCCAGAATAAGATATTTATCCCAATTTATCATAAATTCTCCGAAGTAATGAACTTTTCCAAGTTCTTATATTATTAAGAAATAAACTATCAAAATTAAGAAAGATATAAACTCAATTTCAATAAAGTTAACTATGAGAACTTGGTTAATATAATTTAAAATAAAATATTTGAATTAAAAGGACTATCATAATTATTATCCCAAAAGAATGTAATCTGAATTTAATTCCATAATGTTGGTGTTAGGGCTCCTCAGGACCCTCACCATTTCCTATTTCTTGTCAACAAAATGGCTCTGTTAGAAATGACTCCATATTTCCAACTACCACAAAACCACAGTGAAGAAACATATCCAAAAACACATTTGCCCTGCAATTCAAACTTACTGCTATTGCAAACTAAACTAAACTGAACCTGTAAAACAAAAATCCTCTCTTTGCTTTGCAATTCTGACCAACTCTTGTGAGAGTTCAGATTATTCAAACCATTCAGACACTGTCAAAGGGACATGTACTTCTCCATCCCAGTCATGCAATTCAACCCGCAATACATGTTAGTCAAAACGGTACAGCTTAGCCGGAAGGAGCGGTTTACTGGACTAGGCCAAAGAATTTAACCAATAGCACTTGATTGCATAAACAAGAAGCATGTTGATGCTTACTTCAGCTTGTAATGTAAGGGGTCACAGCGGCTTACCAAACTCGGCCAAAGATTGAACCAGTAGCACCTGATTGCTCAAAGAAGAAGCATATTGATGCTTACTTCAGCTTGTAATGTAAGGGGTCACCTTAACTTGCCCAATTCTATTAGGTAAAGGTCTAGCAATAAGTCCATCAGCAATCCAACCTGTTAATTCACTATCGCTTTTAACATGGTTAAATTCCCGCTGCATGTATTCCAGGGAAATGTGTAGCCTCCCGCCTGGTCTGCAGTCATCAGCAGCACTCCTTGCTTCAATTCCAGCATTTCTCTCCAACCAGTACAAATAGTTAACTTGAAACAGTGACTTGAGCATGTCTTGAGGTGTTGAGCTTTCTTTAAGCACTACACAGAAATTTCCTTCGTGCTCATTCAATATATAAGCTTCATCTCTATACAAATTTACAAGTGCAAGTGCTTCATTCTTGTCCTTGACGATGTCGCTAAGTTTTGACCCTAATTGCAGCCGTCTTTCGATCTTGACAGCTGCATTCCTTGCTTCTGAACATAATGCAACTTGCTGCTTTTCCTTCAAAAAATTCATGTTAAGAAATGGTAAAGCTGGGAAAACTGGTTCCTCATCATTGACATGCTTGATTGGGGGGACTTGCCCACTGAGGAGATACTCACTGAAAACTAAGCTAGCTCGGTAGGGGTTTAAAGTCCTTAGTTGTATGGATTGATATGATCTCAGATTGCAAAACATGTGTACCCAAGTCACCACACTAAAAGATGCAAAAGCAAGAGGTATGGAAGTGCCTATGCAGTTACCCAATGCAATACCCATCATGATACCCAAAAACTTGCTAACCATTCCTTGAGCTTCACCCTTGGCAATTACCTCTGCGAAGTTTCTTTGCGCAGCAAAACCAGCATAAAAGCAGCTTCTCGTGGCGGCCTGAATAAGAGCAGCGGCTGAACGACCAGCCCCAGCAGCAGCACCAATGAACACAAAGAGATGAGGGAAAGCTGGGGTCAGCATCTCTAATCCAAAAGCAGCATTTTCCAACAGATCAGCAAACAACCTCCACCCTTTCGGATTAACATCAAAATGGCGACCGTATTTCGACAGCATAATTTTGCTAAGATATCCAATCCCATCTTTGAGCACCCAATTGATAGCAGCGGCAGTTGGGATAGCTCCTTTTCCCAATCCAACAGCATAGAGCAATGACTGAGTGGCAAGAACACCACTAATTTGGCTGGCAATACCTTGCACACCTCGCCACAGAGAGTAATCCAAGTAATCCGAGGTAACACTATGAGGAAATCCATCAGGTAGCATGAGACGCATGATGAGGACTCTGCACTGCAGCCACAAATTCCCAATGTACAGAGGAAATGTCGACGAATTTGGACTTCCCGACGATGAAGCAACAATGAATTCATCCCTCAAAATATCAGGAATAAGCTCGGTCCACTTGCTTCCACTGACTTCCCAAACATTAACAATAGCCTCCTCTCCCATCCTCTCCGGAGAAGTAGAAACGACAGATGAATCTGTTCTGGCAAGAGCTGAAGAAGCCAATTGCAACACCACTGAGCAGCAGAGGAAAGAGAAGCATAAAAGAAAGGCATTGGGAGGCTCCACAAAATCGTTGCTTCCATTCCACCACCGCCACCACCCACCATTATTACCATTGTTATGGTTGTTGTTGTTGTCGTCGTCGCCGCCGCCATTATCCTCCAACAGAACATCATAAGGCGACCTTTTTCCCTGATTTTGAAGATGAAAACAAGAAGCTACAGAGTTGGCACTTGAAGGGTACGAATTGAATTGGAAAAAAGAAGCAGATGGAAACGAGGGTGAAAGAGAAGCAGGGTATAGAACAGGAGAAAAACGCATCGCAGTGATAGGTTTCCCATTACTAGTCGGAGCGTTAATCCAAGTTCCCCAGAGAAACAACGGCCTGCAAGCAAAAGCCATGGCCCACTCTCTCGCCGCTGAATTGAGGAACGAACCAACCTAGTCTCGCTCAGTCATTTCATCGAACAACTCGGTTGCATGTTATTTCCAAACAAAATAGAAAACGGGACCGACGAAACACGCACAAGAAAAATATAAAAAAAAACAAAATAGAAAATGGGATCGACGGCGGCGGCGGCGGCTGATATCATATGTAACATACATTTGGAGAACAAATTTAAATAATTTAACTGAAACGCATGCCAACATTTAATGGTTGAGGTGATGACTAGGATTGCAAATATGTCCGAGCCTGGCTCAACATCTTGCCTGGTCCGGGCACCACTGAACTTTGGGCTGGGCTTGGATCTATTTTTTGAAAATTTTGAATTTGGAGGAAGCTTCATCCTTAGCTAGCTAATAAGTGGTTGTTTCTGTTTCTGTGTATCACCGTGTGCTTTCTTCGTTTCATTCATTTATTAATATTTAATGGATGGATAAAATAGAAAGAGTACAAGGTGGCGCATAAAAATGGGAACAGGAGATTTGATCCCCAACA
Organism: Erythroxylum acuminatum; assembly: GCA_026284645.1. Classification (NCBI taxonomy): domain Eukaryota; kingdom Viridiplantae; phylum Streptophyta; class Magnoliopsida; order Malpighiales; family Erythroxylaceae; genus Erythroxylum; species Erythroxylum acuminatum. The sequence continues at coordinate 1,722,047 of JANKOD010000192.1, forward strand.
TACCTCCTTTACAAGCCTGCAACTTTACTTAATTTTTAATGACATATTGTATTAAGTTGGGCTATTGTACATTTTAATATGGACATGGTACTTTTTTGTTTGATATTTTCAACAAGAAAAAGAAAATGGTACTTAAGTATTCATTCTTAGTTAATAAATATAAGTGTTGTCAGTACGAAATTAAGTAAGTGGAGAGAAAATAAACAAAAATAGTTTCTTTTTTTTCAATATTTCCAATTAGTAAGTATACACAAACACCATTTTTCTCTTGCACGGGAAGCTTTTCTCGTGCATTTCTTTATTTTGTTTGTTTTGTAGTAGATTAGAGAAGAAATTGTAGAAATTAACAACTCAAAACTATATTGGAAAAGCATGAAACTTCATATAGGTAACATTTTCACCTAAATTGCATCTCTTTAATAGTGATTTTCAATCATCCTAAACTAGTTTTTAGTTAGAATTAAAAAAGATAGAGAAAAGTGGTTGGATTAATGAGAAAAGGAGGTGAGGAGAAAAGAGAAGAAGAAGGTAATTTGTGAAAAAACAAGAAGGGCTTTAGGAAATTCTAATCTAGGAGCAAAATGGAAAATGTGAATATTAAGGATAAAATTAGAATTTAAGACTTATAAAGGGATTTTAGTAATAATAAAAGAATGTATGGATATAATACGAAATTTAATAGTTGACAGTATTTTAGTAATTATGAATGTAAGATAAAGTAATGATATTTAAGAATAAAGTAATTTTTGTTAGTTCAAGGTTTATATTTAAGGATTTTGATGATAACTATATAATATTTCAATTTTCAAATTGAAATTATTTCCATGTATAGATAACAGTAATTTTTTTAAAGGAAATATAATCATAGCAAAATTGCTTCTTATTAACATTTGGGAGGATTTTACCTTTTCGAACAATTAGCTTTAGAAATTTTTGTTCCAACAGAGATGATGTTGAAATCCAAAATCAACTCATAATTAAGATGAAGCAACGGCTAATTCAATAAATTGACTATTTAAAGAATAGCGATAACACTTGTGAAGTAATGAAAATACACATACCTTGAAACATTTAAGCCAAATCTGTATTTTTTAGAGTCACATCATTCTTATTGTGCCTTAGAAAGTAAAATTACTCTGTCAAGAGAGAAATTGTTATTTGATAACTTACTTTTAATTTTATATTTTATTTTTATGTGAGCTTTCTAGAAGTTTGTTATACACTTCGAATATGAAAGGTTAGAGAATATTGAAAAATATGTACTTGTGAGCTTAAAGAGGCTCGTCATATTTAATACTTGGATTCTTATTGTGAAATACGCAAGTTGAATACTTGAGGATTGGACATAGGCTTGATTCTTAGCAGAACCAACATAAATCTACTGTGTCGTTCTTCCTCTCTTCCTAACTTTTAAATTTCTGCGTTATAAGTTTGTGTTTTCTAAGAGATTCTTTCAAATTTTCAATAGGCTCGTTATGTTTCTATAAAGCAAGAGGCTCTTTTTGCTTTAAGTTTCAGTAGGCTCCTATCAATTAATAGACTTATTTCTATTTGAGTTTTAGCAGGCTCTTAACCATTGACATGCCTCTTTCCTTTTGAATGTGAATAGGATCCTTCCAACTAATAGACTTCTTTCTTGTTTTAAGTAACTAGCACAATCCTTTCTTTTTAAAGGTTAACAGGTTCCTTTTAAAGTTTAATAAGACCTTTCCATTTATCAACCTATTTTGTTTAAAAAGGATTTTAAAAATTTAAAATACTTTGCAATTTTTTTACACACAAGTCATCCTCTCTCTTGCGTATGTTTTCTTTATCAAAATTGAATTATTAAGTGTAATTAAGTTTAAATTTATTTTTAAATAAAGTATAATAGAAATTTGTAAATGTTTAAGTCAAGAGGACAGATTAGGGAGTAGATTGGATCAATCAATTAGTTGAGTCCGAAAATCAAGTAAGGATAACCTTAAATTGTATCCTTATAATAATGTACAATTCGTACAATTTTGACTTTTGTTTTCAATAAATTATTTTATGGCTAATCATAATTTGAATTATTAATTAATTAAATGAATGATTGATAATTGCATATGTTGATTTTTGAAATATATAAAATTTTCTTGTTTATTAAATAAATAATTAACAAACTACAAAATGTTTAATGTTTTTATTTTGTCATGTATATGACATGTATCGCCTGATAATTAAAAAAAATGATAATTAAAATTCTCAAATGTGCATGTGTATAATTGAGGATATTATGATAAGACAAATCACATTCATGAAATTAGATAAAATTTGTTTTATAATAGTTTGAGAATAATACGTTAAATTTACATTCGACCGTTTAAAATTGATAAGTTGTTAAGATATGAGCAAATTGTGGCTAAGTACTTGTTCATATGGTAAATATCGAGACATTCTGAGTTTTGGAGATGCTTTATGCCAATTACTAAGTACCGGAGTGGTATTGGAACATCTCAAGTCTTGGGGATCCTGTGCCAATAGTTAGATATTGAAGTGATACTGGAGTACTAAATTAAATTGCAAAATTATGGTAGCCTGTGCCAATATTTACACATCTGATTACGTTTCCACTTAGTTAGAGATTAAAATGAATAGAGATGAGCCTGCAGATCGTTGAATTTAAGCCTATGTAGGGTCATTGAACTCAGTTAATAAAGAGGTAAAAATAAATGACAACAATAAATAATATTAGTATTAATAAATAATAACAATGATTTTTGGATATTTCTTGAGCATTTGGACAACAATTTTTGGTGTATTTTAATATTAAATGTATATTTTATCATCTGTCTAATTTTAATATATAGTGAGTTACTTGATTTTAAGGATATGATCAGGTTACCCTTATTGAGTAGACAACTTATCTCTTGTCGCTATTTCTTTTAAGATATAAAGAGATTGTCGATAACCCATTGTACATAATTGACAATGTGAAGTCTAGACGTAGTCAACAAATTAAATTGAGTACAATTGTCTTATTGTATATAATTTTGAATGTAATAGTTTAAATTGCTATACTTGTGTAGATTTTTTTAAACTAATGAGAATATTAGTAATTAATAATAAACAATTTGAATAAATTATGGTTTAAAAATATTGGAACATCACAAGTAAATTCTCAATAATTTGGTTGCAAGCTAAACACATTAAAATTACCAATTTAAAAGTGGTATCTTATATATATATTTTTTTGCTATCTATATTAGATCCATAGTTTTGAGGTACAAGTGTAAATGAAGAAGGAAATAATTGTATAAGATGTCTTTTATTTTGATATTAAATTGAAAAATATTTTAAAATTTGTATTCATTAATTTCTCCTTTTTTACATTTTAATTATATCTTTGTTTTTATTAATTATATTTTTAAAAAATACAATATATTAACTTTTTATACAGTGATTTTAACCTTTTTATTCTCTTTGAGTTTATCAATGTAAGAAAAATACAAGAATTGCTTAGAGTTAGGTCATAAAATTTGCCTTTTATTTTTATAGCTATAAAATATATTTTTTTGTTAGGATCAAGACTGCGTATTACTAGACCTCCCAAAATCTTATATCTAAACAAAATTTATATTAAGTATTGTTGTTGTTATAACTATAAAATAAATCATTTGACAAACGAGCAACCCACAATGACAAATTTGATCTACATAGTAGCTTCAAGTTTAAAAGTAATTCAACTTCTATCAAATTATCCCGTGTAAAGTTAAAATGAATTACCAATTTTCTTTTGGTTAAGTTTAGCAATTTCGACTTGGTTAGATTAGGGATAAGAATTAGGCCTGAACCCATCCTAAAGTCAACAAGCTAGAGCTGAATTGATCGTAGCTCTAGCTTAGTTTTTTTTGCAAAATTGAGTCTCAGGCTCGAGATGCTCAAACCTAAAGCTCGATCTTTATAAGCAAAATGACGTTGTTTTGTATTTTAATTTCTGAAAAATTTTCAGTTAAGTTGTCTCAAGTTCTATCCGACTTAGGTTTGAGCTAAGCCCTAACTCCAGCAACAAAGGCTTGGGCAGGCCTGACTTAACCTGTTACCGTCTCTACAATTTGTATAATCTAAAGTTATTATGTCAAGTTTAAGTTAATTAGATTTTCCATACTCAAATTTAAGAAGATGATCTTAAGCCGAACTTGAACTCTCGTTAAAAATAACATCATTTCGTAAGTTTAAAAAATTCAAGTCAAAATGACGCCATTTTAAGAAATATAAATAGAACTCCGATGTTTTAAATGAGTCAAATACACTTGAACCAAATTTAAACTATGCATTTTGAACTTGAGCAAAACTTAGAACCAAATTTAAATTATCCATTTCAAACTTTGACCAAAATTTAAGTCAAATTGATGTCAATTATCTTAGCTCAACTATATTTTGTCCTATCCGTGATTATCTTGACCAAAACTTACAACATGACAAGTTGTATTAGGCCCAATTAAGCCCAATTGGTCTGATTTGATTTTTTATTTTAAATAAAAATAATATTATTTTATGTAAAATAATATTTTTTAAAGAGTTTTGAGATGATGTTATTAAAAATTAAAAATTATTATTTATAAGGCAATTTAATTGGTAAAGTAAGTATATGGTGTAATTATTAGTCTAAGCGTGATAAGTTTGAGTAGAGAATTTCATAATTTCAAAAGAATCATTGGTCTAGATTAAAAATCTGATAGAATTTATAAATAATAATGAAATTGACTTGAAGCATCGGTTTATTAAATAAATTATTTAAAATATTTTATTTACAAATTATTATGAACATTCAAAATTTATAAAGTATGCATTTAAAAATAGATTATTTTAATTATCTATTTTTCGAAACTTAAATTAGGTTTAATAAATTAAACCTTTTAATTAATTAAATTTTAGATTGAGTTTAGAAATTCTTATTTTAAAAAAGTAAATTTAAAACGATATTTGATCAATTTATTGGAGAGTTGGGCCGGGTTGTCCGAGCCTGGTCCCCTCACGATCACGAGCATTCTTAACATGCAAGTTTGACTCTTCCTTCAGAACGTGAGCGACCGAGCCGCCATTGAGAAGATAACGTGACAACGCTAAATGCCCAACTAAACAACCTGGCGCGTCAAGCTTCATTTCCCTTCAAGATCGCGTGAATTCGACACCCGTACTTTACTCAAATCTGGATTTGTTCCCAGTCAATGTCAGTAGTGTCGGAAGCAAGCTCGTGTTTCCCAATTCAGCTCCATCCTTAGGAGACGTGGACGCACTTGCCCATATCGAGCGTGAGGTTGCAATATGACAACATAGCGTAGCAGTCACTCGACGAATCCAAAAGAAAGGGCACGTACGGAACAGCGAAGCAAAAGTTAAATCAGTAATAAATTATCAAAAATTAAATAAAATTTAAAATACCACATTTTTACTTATTTAAAAATTTAAAATTTAAATAAAAATTAATTGTTATTTATTAATTTTTAAAAATTTATTAATTTATAAACATTAACTAATTAATTAATAAATTAATTAATTTTTAACAATAAAAATTATTAAAATAAATTGAATTGAAAAATTAAAAATTAAAAAAATTGTTATTATTTTAAAGGTGAAATCGACTAAATCAATTAAAAATTTTATTCTTTAGAATAAAGTATTTGATTAGTTCATTTTGAAATTTTAACTCAATAACACTTAAATAAAAATTTATTAATTTAAAATTATTGTTTAGCTTATTAATTTTTTTAAAATAATTTAATTTATAATTAATTAATAAATTTATTAATTTTAAAAATATTTAAACCGATTATTTTGATGTAAATTAATATAAAATTTATTAAATTATAATTAATTAAAAAATGAACTCACTTATAAAATGTAATCTACATTTGTAAAAAATAGGAAAGAAAAGCACAAAAAGTAATATTCTTTGATTCTGGAATAAATAATAGGATAAATAAGAAATAAAATAATAATAAAGCAAACGACGAAACGAGAAAGAGAAATGAAGAGAAGAGAAGAGAAGAGAAGAGAAGAGAAGAGCAGTAGTTTGGACTTTGGAATAACGTGCCGCTCGCTCGTTCGCGGCTCTCGCTCACACACATAGTCTTGTTTTCGTGTCCTCGTGGATCTCATCGTCTTTCCTTTAGATTTGTGTGTGATAATAATTATAAGAATTCCCCAATTCGTCTCCTTCTTATCGTTTAAATCCACTCAATTTCTTCTGGGTATGGCCATTTTTATCTCTACATTCGGTTTGATTTCTCCTAGTGTTGTGCTGGGTATTTGTATTTGATCGATTGATGATTGTTGCTAACCCTAGAAGGAAGGAGTATATGAAATTTGGATTTTCCTCCCCCCTTTCAGTGGCCTTTTTATTTTGGTTCTTTCAATTTAGGTTTGCTGATAAACTGGTTTAATTGGGTTTGGTTTTTGTGAGAAGGGAAATGATCATCGCATGTCGTTTCAGATTTAAAATCTTCAAGAACTTATTATATATTTACTAATTTCATTTTTTTTTATGTAAGTTAATAAGAATCTGGATCTCAGATGGGATGTGAGTCACATGTGGGGCTATGTTGTGTTACCTGGACGCATTGCTTGCGTCTTTAGCCAAACACGTTGTTCACTTCTCACCATTTTTTTTATTATCTATATGTATAATGTCAATCTCTCACTTCGTTTTGTTGTTTCGGTGAATCTTATATACGTGCATAGCAGATTCAGATTCAGATGAGCATTGTCCTCCTCAACTAATTCTCTTCTTTCCATCTAGATTTTTGCTTGAATTTCGCAGGTTTTGAAGTGGGTAAGTACATCGACTGCCTTTCTCTTTGTTTCCTGTTCTATTTTGGATCGCACAAAATTGTTTACTGATTTTCATGTGTTTTGTTCCTAAATTAGTATGCACTTTTCTATGTTATCAAGCCGTGACCTTTTTGGTGTTTGGTCTTTCAATTTTATTTTCATGCTTGTTCTGATTTGATCTTCAGATTGTATAACCTCTGAGTTGAAGTCAACAATCAATGAATGGCCTATGCATATATGGCTTGCTAATTACATGTATGGGTTTCACTAAGCTGTAAACAGTGTGAAGTTTTGGAGCCTTAAACAATTTGATGTTATCTAAAAATCATCCATGATGCTAGAAGTTGATGTCAGATATCTGTTTACTATCAGATATCTGTAGCTGTTACAGATGTAGTTGGTGAAAAGTAAATTGAGAAGGCTCATATTGAGGATCTATTAAAAACTTCTAATGGTTAAAAGTGGGATCTTTTTTTCTCCATCTTTGGCAATTGAGAGAAATGACACTACTTTTGATAATGAGGGAAATCAAGAAGTATGTTTAAGATCGATTCGAGATGTGAAATGGAAAAGGTGGTTGTCAATTCCTCTGTGATACCTTTGTCAGCATTATTTTGAGTTAAAGGGAGAGAGAAAGGACTTTTGAACTATGTTTAAAAGGTTACTCCATCTGTCGGCTTGTCACTGTCCATCCTTGTTCTCTGAATGTCTTCTCACTATGTAATTATTTTTGGGTTTCACTGTTTCAACTTTCTGAACTTTCTAAAGCACAGTGTATATAAGCAAGCATTAATTAGATTGGCAGCTTCATTTTCCTGTCACTTTATTTTTTAGTTTACTAAATGAACAATCTTTAGCTGATCTAGTTCTTACTGGATGGGTTCCGTTTGTGTATAGATCCATTTGGTTGCTTCTATACTGCCTAGTAGGTTGCATTCTATGTTGCTCAGACTCGGATACGGGTATTGGATGCATACCCATGTCCAACACTGGTACGTTTAAGTTTTTAGTAGTGTTTTGTCATATTTTAGGATTTTATGGAAGTGCCCATGTCCATTGTTTTGCATCATATGGATGTGTGGCTGTAGGAAATACAGATCTATGGACTCTGGAAGCTCTAGTATTTGCAATATCTTCCTTCTTTTTGGCTTTCATTTTAGGCACTTCTCTGCTGTCACATTGTGAACATTGCATTTGTTTTAATGTTCTGGGCTCATCTTTATATTTCAGATTGCTTTATCTTTTGTGAATCTGTTCCTGTTTTTTATAGAATGGAGTTCATTTGTACTGCTCAAATTTAAATTTTCAAATTTATATGCTGATATAACTGAGGTTCTCCCAGTATGGACGCAACATCTGATTTGTTGTCATTTCTTTCTGAGATTTGCTGCATGGCTAATTTGAATGCGTACTAATATTTCACTGAAATCAAATATATTCTCTTTCCCAAAGAGAATGTGAAAGGTGCATTTTAAATCCAGAAGAAGAATGAATTGGTCTCCAAATTTGCAAATAGGCTACCAATTAAATCTTTGCAGACTATTAATTTTTTTTCCTTTTTCCTATTCTAAGATAGAGATACTAGGATTTTCTAGGATCTTCATTTAACAGATTACAGGCTTGTTTCTGATTTTAAAATTCGATTATTTTTCCGCATCCTCTTTCCTTTTGGAAAAGGAGCTTGAAGTTCTTATATGATTCTGTAAACTCTCCTTATCGGACAATTATTACCTTCTTTTGACCTCCTGCTTAGTGAAGAGCACTTCATAAGCTCAGAACTTGTGATATAGTTTATTTTAATTTGATAATGCTAATGCATTATGATTTCCATGAAGTTGGAACATAAAATCCTGTGTGGGCTTTTCTAATGGGGAGATTCTTGATTGTGACTGGAACCTTCGTATTAGATTTGGACTCATTGACATTGGATTTTAATGAGCAAGTCCAGAATTTGTATGGGGAGGGAGATTGCAAAGTCTTAGATTGGGAAATTTTGAGTGGAGGGAGTGGTTTATAAGACTTAAGCTCATGACAATCATGTAACTCCAAATTGACTTTTTTCGAGCCATATGATTAAAGATTGAATGGCTTTGTTGGACTAGTTTGGGCTTGGGCTATGACATTCAAACTGCATTTGTTTAGTTGGTCTTGCCTATCATGTTCCTTTGTGATGGAAGTCTAGCTGGTGCATCTATTTGAACATGTTCTTTGAACGGCTTCTCTGTTTCATGAACAATTTGAATTTTCTTAATTGACTGAAGAATAATTCTTAAAAAATTTATAGGAACTGTTTAATTCACATAGTTGTATTTTATTTATTGCGCTAATATTTTGCTTATTTGCTGAAACTTGGAATTCGAGGATATGGATTTTCATTGTTTATTGTAGCATCTGTACCAGTATACTGGATACTTTGTGAATATTTTTGTCACATGGAAAAAAGTGTCCATCTTGGTTATATGCGAATTTCTATATCTCAATTCAATTGCTGGATGTAGGCATCCATTTCGACTTATAATTTGAGAGCTGATTCCTTTGATTCTATTTGAAGGAGTGATAGTAAGATAAGCAATACTGATGTTTGAGGTTGTCCTGGCACTTACTATATAGTGGAACATTATGATTGTTGTGCTGGATAACTTTGATATGCAGAGAAGACAATTTGGAAACGAATTCTGTTTCTTGCAATTATAAATGTGATTTTAAATACTTGAAAGGTCCTCTGGTAATACATTTAGAGTTAAATTTTTTAGTAATTTTTTCCAGGTTTAACTCTAAATGGCAAAGGGTGGCAGGGGACGACGTAGGATTGCTTACCGTCAATGCAGGCTGGCACCATACCCGTTGCCATCATGCAATAAGCATATTTCTGAGGATTTGTGTCCAAAAAAATGTTCCAAAGCTTTGGAGAAGAAAGACTGGGAAGATGTAACTTGCTCTGTGTGTATGGAGTATCCACACAATGCTGTTCTTTTGCTCTGTTCTTCACATGACAAAGGTTGTCGTCCCTACATGTGCGGAACTAGCTTTCGTTATTCCAACTGCCTTGACCAGTACAAGAAAGCTTACACCAAAGCGATCTCATCCAATGGGACCGCCAACAATCCAATCTGGGTATCAGATTCAGCTTGGCCTGTTGAGAGCTGTGAAGCTACAGAACTTGCTTGCCCTCTTTGTAGGGGCCAGGTAAAAGGATGGACTGTGGTGGAGCCTGCAAGGGAGTATCTTAATGACAAAAAAAGAAGCTGCATGCAGGATGACTGCTCTTTTGTTGGAACCTATAAGGAGCTAAGGAAACACATGAAGACTGAACACCCATCAGCACGCCCACGGGAGGTTGATCCAATTCTTGAACAGAAATGGCGAAGACTTGAGCGGGAGCGTGAACGTGATGATGTGATAAGCACAATAAGGTCAACAATGCCGGGGGCGATGGTCTTTGGAGATTACGTAATAGAGGGTAATCATTATGCCTTTGATTCAGATGAAGAAGCACATTTTGATACCGATTCGGCAGAAAGGAATGGAAACTTGGAGGTTGGGTTTGATAGGAATCTAGTAAATGTTTTTCTGCTGTTGCATGCATTTGGCCCATCAGGGGATGACCTCGACAGACGGGTGAGGCAGCCTGATATGACTAACCATCGGACATCAGATGGTGACAATCATGCTACTGTTGGTTTTGACTCCTCCGAAGACAATGACAGTGACAGAGACGATGAGAACGGTAACAGTGCTGGTGGCATTTCACTTGCTAACCGTCTTCGTCGCCATGGAAGGGTGCTTTTAGGACGTTCAGGTAGGAGACGAAGACGGAGAGAGAGCAATGGAGAACAAGGATAAGTTGGAAACAGTACTTTAGTAGGTACCTAGATTTAGAAGGGGATAACTTTGAAGGATATAAAAAAGCATGACTTGAAATCCAGATGTATTTACTTCTCATTTGTATCTTCTTGTTTCGCATGGCTTTTAAGTGATGGATTGGCTGGAGAAAGAATTGTGGTGGAGCAAAGGGGAAACTTTGGTTGCTTTCCCTCTTTTAAGTGATGCTTGAATGTAATAACCCAATGTAAACACCTGTATTTGTCATATATTTAACTTGCTGTTCATTGATGCTTTGACTTCACCTCTCAATTCACATTGCAGTTTACAGAGTGGGGACAGAGAAAGCACAGGTTTCGGTATGCATTGTTTGAGGGGTTAGGTTTAGTAATGGATCGGGTTGAGTTCAAACAACTCGATATTTGGGCTTTGAGTTTTGAATTAAAATTTGAGCCTCGGGTCAACATCGAGCAAGATTGCAGTCTGAACTCAAATTTTGAGTGGATCGAAAATATTTGGTTCAAACTTCAGATGTAGTTTTAGCAAGTTAAAAAAAAAAAATTTATTGAAGATTATTTTGTAAAAAACAGACATTTTATTTTTAAACTCAGTCTAAAACTTAGGAATGAAATTGAATTTAAAGTTTAATTTAATATTTAAAAATTTTAGTTTTAACTAATAATTTCAATTTAAAAAAAAAGTTTAAATTAAACCTGTAGAGTGATTCTTATCCTTTTTTCATCTAATTAGGGTTGCCATTAATTATTGTTTTAGACTATTTGTAAGTAAACATCATCATTAATATTTAGTTAAAGTTAAGCGGAGTCGCGAGATTTGAGGAAGTCCGATAATATACAGTCTTACCTTTATTTAATAAAAAGACTGTTTCCAATAGGCTACATATAATGTGTCAAAAAAAAAGAACAATAAATTAAAAAATATTTAAATATTTTAATTTAGTACCACATTTTAAAAAATATTATTTTAGTGAATAATTTTTTAAAATTATATAAATCAAATTAAAAGATTTTTTGTGACATATCTACCAAATATTATTTGAATATTTATTTATTAATCACATTAGCAAAACTAATAATTTAATCTGATTTATACAAATTTTAAAAGATTAATTACTAAATCAAAATATAAAATAGAAAGGTTACCAATGTAGATTCCAAAACAGGCGGAACAGCAGATCTGAGGCCGACAAAGAAGGGCCCATTTATCGTACCATTCACTGTCACTGACAATAGAAGATAAGAACATGGTTCCTTAAGAAACACCACTCTGCTGCCTCAGCTCTGTCTGCGACCATCTCTAATTGCTCTTTCCACCACTCACCGCTTGCGGCGGCGCGTTGGGGTCTCGTCATGATTTCAACACTTCTTTATTGGCTAGTAAACCACCCTAGAATCCTCCACTTCACATGGACTCCAGGCCACACCATTGGCTCAACTCCTAAATTCCTCTCCTTCACACTCTTCACTTACCTTTCCCTCACTTTCCTTCTCTACCGCCGCCGTCCTTTCCTTGGACCTAACATCGTCAAGCTAATCACTGCTCTCCATAGCTTCATCTTATTTCTGCTCTCCTTCATCATGGCCCTTGGCTGTGTGCTCTCCGTCGCTGTTCAAGCTCCTAACCTCCTGCACATCATCTGCTTCCCTCCACACACCCAACCCTCTGGCCCTCTCTTTTTCTGGGCGTACGTATTTTATCTCTCCAAGATTCTTGAGTTTGTGGATACCCTTTTGATCATTTTGAGCAACTCCATCCAGAGACTGACGTTCCTCCACGTCTACCACCACGCCACGGTGGTGATTATGTGCTACTTGTGGTTGCAAACCTCGCAGTCATTATTTCCGGTGGCTCTGGTGACCAATACAGTGGTGCACGTGTTGATGTACTACTACTATCTACTCTGTGCAATGGGGATGAGACCCAAGTGGAAGAAATTGGTTACTGATTGTCAGATTGTGCAGTTTGTGTTCAGCTTCGCCATTTCTGTTACGATGCTCTACTATCATTTCACAGGAGATGGATGCTCAGGCATATGGGGTTGGTGCTTCAATGCCATTTTCAATGCTTCTCTTTTGGCTCTTTTTGTGAATTTTCATGGAAAGAGTTACGGCACGAAGACGAAGAAGTCATGAAGTTGTGTTTTTTTTTTAGTTTCAATTTTTTCCCCATGATCTTATGCCAAAAAAAGGGCCTTTGTGCTAAAATTTCATGAAAAATTAAAGAATCTTGAGTTATATAAAGTGACAGCCTTAACATCTGCCCTTTTAATTATTTTCAGAGTATCTGAATTTATAATTGGTAATTAATAGGGTTTATACTCTACCCATCTTAAAAATTGACATGAGAATATGTTTGGTCCAAATTATTAATTTATAAGTTGCCCGTTTGAATGTCGTCTTAACAGCTCACTCCTGCTACATTTATTTCAAGTAACAATTAGATATTCAATTTCAGTTATACTTAGAAGAGAAATATTAGAGTATACTATATTGACTAAACTTAAAAATATTAAAGAGATTATAAATAGTAAATGTTAACTATTCAAATGACTAGTTTTAATCTTCTTGCAATGATAACCAAGCCTAATTCTTATTAATGACATGCATTTACTCATATTAAAAATTTATATAATTATCATTTTTCATAATCATCTTTCAGAAAAAGAGGACACAAATACAAACAAGAGCCACACACACACACACAAACAAGAGCCACACACACACACACACACACACATATATATAAGCGAAATACTTACTATACTCGTATTACCAAAATTTTGTGTCTGCAACAGATAAAAAAGATTTTAAGAAAAAGGGTTTCAACTTCCGAGACTCACAACGAAGCATAACAGGATTTAACAAAGATCTAAATGAGCTTCTTCTTCTGGAAATACCCTTTCAAGTGCCACAAATTTAGTCCTGAAACCAGAATGCAGATGGCCAATGACATGATGCTAAACCATGCTACTCTTGAATTTGTTGTTTCACTCACAGTCCTCATCTCTGCTTCTCTGTCACCATGAAAGAATAATGCTAATAATGCTACAGATTCCAAAATTATGTAGTGATGATAGAGTAAGGGATTAGGAATTTGACAATTTTATATTCAGAGATTTGTTTAATCCTAACAACAGCTACTTCAATTTAAGAGTACGGCTTAGACCCAGTAATAGAAAAGATACCCTAAAGCCTTCATCAAATAAAGGCAAACTAATAAAGCCAAATCAGGAAATAAGAAAATAATCAATTTTTAAGCAAGTCATCCCGCTAATTCACCGAAAGTAATCCCTGGAAACATTTACCTGGTCTTAAGATAAAGTAGATTCTCATGGATGGACTCCACTGCTCCTTCAAGCTTCCTCAGCTCAAGCTCCACGCCCTGCAAAAGTGCCCCAGGCATAGATATGGGCATACAATCGAAAGCACAATAAGCACTTGCAAGTTCATAATACAGGAGTTGTCTAGATGATGAAGGTTCTCCCCCTTTTATGAGAGTCATAAGCTTGTGTTACAGTCCAGTCTCCCCCTAGACTACACCTATCATGTACCCAAAAAAAAAATCACCGCAAAGTTTTGCCCTGTTGTTTAACTGCACAAACTTCCGAGATTAGGCAAAGAATGATGTAGAGGTTTCAGGTCACTCGCTCAACCTCCTACTCTTTCAAAATGGTTCTAAAAATAGTAAAGGAAAAACATTATATATTGGCCATCACTAGGTAACAGTTAAACATTTCTCAAGGTTAAGGGTTCTCCTCCAGACATGACTTCGTTCTACTAAGTTTCATTCTCAATCTTAGTCCCAACCAAAAGTGCCAAACTCTTTGTAGGTTGCAAACGGAATTATTTTGGTAAACAAATGATAATATGGAATGTTTGACTTAGAAAGTAACTTATAAACAAATGATAGTTTGGCATGTCATGGTTAGAGGGGAGATACAGCACTGAGCATACTTACCTCAATCTTCTCTTTTCTGGCAACCGAGTCCCAATCCTTAGCTGCAATTCCAGTCTTCCAATCAAGGTTGACACTAACATCACCTCCTCCTTGGTTATTACCATCCACCCATAAACATGCCAGGTAGTTGCCAGCCTCATGAGTTGTGAAAGCAAATTGACCATGCGACACAGCCTCCTTGTGATGAAGATTGTTACCAAATGGTGATGTCACCTGAGAAGGAACACAAACCAAAAAAATTTTGTATTACTTGTAAGCATATAAAAACCTGCCATGCATAGTGACGCAAGTACAAAAGAGAAACTATCGCCAATCAAAAAGTTAAAGCCATTTTATTTGCAAATTTTGTGTTTTGATGACAATTTTCTTTTATAAAGCCCCTTGCAATTTGGAAATTAGAATAATTCCAGCCCCTCCTAGGTAAGCACTGTAGGAAAAAAATCCAGGAAATAAATGCAGACCATCAGCGAGCACAAATAACTGTAATGGAGCATTCTGGGATTACTTAAGATACATCAAGAACCATAAGACAGAATAGTCTCATATTTAGTTCCGTAAAAAATTAACTTTTAATATACTTGAATAAGAATAGATTCAACAAACAATCAGAAAACCACCAGTTTTGGAATGAGAAACTTGCAGCAAAATCTTCTTTCCAAGTTTCAGAGTTTCACAATTATTTAACGTCTCTAGGCCAGGTACACGCAACTTTGTAGGCAAATGTAACTTGGACGATCAACTACCTGATGCACATCCTCAAGGCAAGGGGTGAAATTTATTTCTTCTTTTTTTTCAGTTTTTTTTATGAACAAAGTTTACTATGGACTGAGCTTTATCAATCTCTTCATCACCATGAATACCAAATTCTGGATGAGAATTGTCTGCTGCCAGCGAAAGTAGTAGCTAGGTTTTCTGGGATATACAAACAGATCGATTACAACTGGTTACATTAGACAAGTTCTTGACCATTGGACCACAAGTTCATCACCTTCCCATGCATTTAAATATCATTTAAATATCACTACTATAATCTAGTTCATAAGAATGATGAACTGCTTGAAAATTCATGTGACAACAATAATTTCTAGAGAAGCTCGGTCTACACGTTCTATTTATCAATCTCTTCAACATTAATGGGTAACCATTAAAAAAAAAAATCAGTATTAGAACCATGGGCATGTGAATTACTGTAAAGAGTTCTCGGATATAGTTTACTTGCTAGCTATTAACAAGACACAACACATATAGTTTGTTACACAATCTAATCTCTCATTCCTTCCTCCCACCTTAATTTGATAAAACAAAGCCAACCCATTAATACACACAAATTCCAACTTACTTGCCCCGAGAAATTTTACATCTACAAAATCCCAAATTCCTTTCCTTTCCTTTCTTGGACAGAAATTCAATATAGATTCACACATATAATAAATTCAGAAGAGAAGTAGAGGAAGAAGAACCTTGACAGAAATGGTGGGGATGTGTGAGTGGTCTTCGGAAACTACAACATAGTCAGCTAACACTACAACGTTGTTGTGAAGCTCCTCGGAGACGCACTTGGTGCCAGTGGCGGGTAGATTCAACCAAACGCCATCACAACGAATCACCAAATAGCATCCAATCCACATCAATGCAGAAACTAGTTCTATTACCATCCGCATCTTTCGCTACCGAAATGGAAATTGATTATGTTCAATAGATCCGATTATTGAACGCAAAGATCCCAATTTCGCCTTTGGTTGGGGATTTCCCTCAGCTTTGGTTGGGGCTTCGGGGATTTCCTCTCTTTCTGTAACTACAAATGGGTTGGTTTGGATTGGGCTCAGCTTCATTTTCCGTTGTGTCTCGACTTTTTTTCTTTTCTTTTTTTTCTTTCGTAGCATGATCAAATATTATGGACGGTAAGAGACTCTCTTGATTTAATTAAGGTCGTGAGTTCAAACCACCCTCATATATGCAGCCGTTTAAAATTTAGGATTAGAATTTTGTCTTTCGCAAAGGACCTATCCGATTTTAGTGGGGATTAGGAAGGGCTTAAAAATATCGTCTCATAATTAAGACCCTCCTAAGAAATCTTGTGGGAAAACAAAAAAAAAATGGTTGACAATCGGGTTGGACTCGACCCGAAACTATTTCTTCATTTGACATCTTTTTAATTAAAAATTAAAATAAAGTAATCTTATTTTAATTATTTAATTATTACTAAAATGAGTTTAAAAGTTTTTAAAAAATTTGAATCCAACCAAAAAGCCCTGTCAAAAAGGGCTTAACCGGCTCAATGAGCTTTATTGTTTAACCCGGCCCGATCGGGGCTCTATCGCCAGGCCTCGGCGAAGAAGATAAAGGAAGAAAGAGAAGGCATAATCCCTTTCGTAAGAACGATTCTCAATCTACCCACTTACTCTTGTCGATCCTCCGGTGTACATTCTACACCACCTGTCTGGTTCCGCGAATCCGTTTCAGCCACTCGTCTCCTCATGGAAGCTCTCATCTCTCAGTTCACCATTCTCTCAGACCAAGCTCTGCAAGACAAGAGCTTCGACCCTTCCACCATCGAAGACCTGATGAAATTCTTCGAGATCGAAGCCTACAGATCATGGGCAGCGATGGAACTCGAGCATGACAAGGAGGTGAAAGAAGCAGAAGTCGCCGCGCAAGAAGCCGAGGACTATCTTGATTCTGTAATGGAAGATGCGATGGATGAATTCAGGCGTTTTGAACAGGAGATGGAGCGGTTGGAAAAAGCAGAACTCCATAGTTTGGAGCATACGGCTGAGGGTGCAAGAAACATGGGTAAACTAATGGAGAAAGCAGCGACTATCGCTTCGAAGAGGTATATGGAGGCTGCTCTCAGTTCTGCTACTGCTTCCATGAAATCTGCCTGGAAAGGAATTTCTTCTAACAAGGTTCATCCTTCACAATTCAAGTAGGGGAATTCCTGAAACCCCTTTTCATATTTGCTTGTTATTTTCTCTAAATCAAATTACTCTGATGGAGGAGGTTGTTGTCTACCAGGATGTGGAATAAATTGATGTCCTTTAACAAGATATCCAAATCTTGGATCTGAAACTTCTGTCGATTTTCATTTGATGATGCAAGAAACCTTAGACTAGTATCTCTAAACATGTCGGGCAGGAGTCAGAGCCCCGGGAGACTCAGGTCTCGCTCAAATTATTTTTCAAAAAACCGGAATTTGATCTCTGAGTCCGATCAGAATTTCGATCGGATCAAATCAAAACGGACATTAGACCTTTTCGGGGTTTTAAAATTTTTGAATACGGATTGGATCAAAACATCAACTTTATTATGCAATCAAGTTTTATTTTTTTGTTTTTAAGAGAAACGAATTCATTAAAGGTAGAAACCAAGAAAGAAAAGCAACTAAACCCAAAGCGCTTTTCCTTTGCACCTGGACCTAAGCTTTCTCCGAATTGGCTATATGAGAAGGAAAATCAGAACAAAGAACTGAAGCAATACTACTTGGGATACTATCTTAATTGAGATGGTTTGCATGAAACAAAGCTACACTTTGCTAACAAATGAGCTGCTTTATTAGGCATTTCGAGAAGTTCATTTGAAGGACAAATGTTGGAAGTGGGTCTTAAGCGTAAGACACTCAGCAAAAACCAATCTCTAATAAGTTGCTGGAACAACCGTTGAGATTATTAATTACTTCTAGACAATCCGATTCGATAACAATTTTATCTAGATTTTGATCATTGAGCCAAGCCAAAGATTCTTTAATGGAGATTGCTTCTGCAAGAAAAGTATCCAAACAACAAGGGATATGACCCGAGAAAGCTCTAACAAAACGACCTTGATCATCCTTAAGTACAACACCAAACTTCGAACTATTATCACTTTTCAAAATCGAAGCATATACATTACACTTCAACCAACCAACATCAGGTTTACTCCAAGAGAGGCGACGAGGAGGATTATTTGAAACTGGGATAACCTGATCAAAAGCACACTTGGCCTCTTTCTAGTCCCGAAGAATGTCATTCGCAAAAGCCACTATA
>JANKOD010000192.1:1743996-1764164 GCA_026284645.1 Erythroxylum acuminatum
ATGTTTGACAATTCGATTGTTTTTTCTTCTCTTGCAAATGAGGCCTCTTATTGGTGTTATGTTTGACAATGAATCGAATCGAATCACAGTGGATTAGTTTAAGGTGCAATAAAAACTCAAGGTATAAACTTAAAAACTAAAACGATATCGTTTTGATCAATTACAGTAAACGAACGCGTTTTGGTGAGGATGTTTGTTATCTCAAAATCCAATCAAATGAACCTGAATTCATCAATTTTGGATAACAAATTAGGTCCGACTTAAAATTCAAGTTTATCAACATTTAAGTCGGGTTTAGGCTTAAGTTTGGAGGTTAAGTTCAAGTGATAATAGTGAACTCAGTAAAACAACATTATTAATCTCGATTAGAGTTTGATTTGATTAAGCTTAGGGTCAGGTTAGACTACAACAATAAGGAGTTAAACTGGGTTGAACCATAGGTAATTCAAGTTTGGCTTTATTTGACCAATTATTATCATTAATAATTATTATTTATTAATGATTATCAACTACGGTTAAAAAATCGAACGAGTTCTGGCAGTGCAATTGTGAAAACTTCAAATTAGTCAATTTTTTAGTTTGGTTTTTAACTTTTCAATTCTATTTATTTTGATAACCATTCTTGTTAAAATTGATTAATTTATTAATTAATTAGTCAATTATGTAAATTAATTAATTTTTATAAACTACAATAAATAAATAAATTTTCATTTCGTTTTTCAATTAAACTTTAAATCAATGACAATCTCCTTTAATTTTATTTCAGATTTTTAAATTATATCCAACTTTTAATCGATTTTATGATGGTCAAATACTGGTTGAACATTTTAAACCTTAAACCTCTTGTCTTATCGGTTTAACTTTCAATTCGACTTTTAAAATATTAATTATCACAATCAAATAAAATTTTATTTAAAATAAATTATGTAAATATAATTTTTATATTACATTTTGTTATTGTTCTATAATATCTTCTCACCTAACCATATAAATAATGCCCACCAAAGACTCGCTTTTTTTTTTTTTTCCAGAGTCTTCTTTGACAAAGGATAGGTAAAAAAAAGTAATGCTGACTTTTTGAACCAACAACCATAATCCTAACGCCGTCTAAAAGTCTGCACCAGGTATCATTCACACTATGGAGTACATAAGTGGACTTGTTCTAATGTAGGTCACAATTTAATATTTAAGAATATTTAAAACGAATTTTAATATTTTTAAATTTGATTAGATTCAATCTCCAACTAATGAAATCTTTAATTTAATCATAGTTTCATAATTATTTAATAATTTATATTTTCTTAAATTTTTATCTTTAACAAAATTTGCTATTACCAACTTTTACGATGAGTTTTATTATAAAAATTTTACTTAACAAATATGGTAAATTCTTTATAAAATAAAAGATACTTATTGAATAATTGCACTAGATTGATTAATTATGCATACTTGAAATCTAAACTATAGTCAATCTTTGGTCTCTTATAGAATCTGTTATATAAATTACTTAGACTTATAGGCTAAAAACTTATAATACAATTTTGATGAAATTTATCGGTGAAATATTCTACGAACTTGAGAGTCCTAGGAGAAGAACTTTTCTCAATTCAATAGATAACAACGTCGCATACCTTGATAATGTTATCCTCGCGTGCCTTTTGGGTGTCTAATGAGGTCCTTTATACAACAAGCATCCATCCAACATAATATATTTTATAAAGAATGTATTAATAAACATAATGTTAGGGACACTAAAAATATTTGCATACTTGCAAGTAAAAAAGTAACTATTATTTCATATATGATTTTGTGGAATTATTTGTAAATATTTTGAGCACTAACTCTAATTGAGTCATTTTCTGTACGTGTTACTATAAGATGTTGTTTTAAAGTTTGTAATTAGCATTTGTTGTAATACGTGACGGTACCTTAGTTACGTATTCCAGATCGAACGTAAAATGACAAAAAATAAAGAAATGCGGAAATACTTGATTTTGGTTTCCATATCTTCAAATGAGCTTTCCGAATTCGAAACGAGCGCGAATCTACCGCCGTCTTTACAGGAACTCTTTTTCGAGATACGGGCAAAGTCTTTCTATAGTTTTCTCAAAACATAAATTCTCTTAATGAGTCAGAGAATCCATATACTTACGATTGATACGAGCAACCGCAGGAGAACTTAACCTTTATATATAACTTTCATATCTAGTTTTTCCATCACAAGGCCAATATGAGTCGGTTCACACTGATTGGGATTCATTTTCCACCTGAACTTTGACCCAAATTTAGATCATTTATTGTGCTACTTTATTATCTTTATCTAGATCAAATTACGTAACTTAACCGATAATTTATTAAAAAACCGAAAAATGAAATTAATAGTTGTCCAACTTTATGGGAAAGGACAAAATTGTCCAACATTTGTACCTCCCGAAAAAATAAACAAATAAAAGAAAAAATTTATGTTTAATAAAAATGTTTAAAGTGATATCATACTTAAGTAATATGAATGTGATTGTATCACTTGTTTTAAGCGAATAGGCTTTTCCTTAATTTTAAACTCAAAGAGATATTATTTTGTATAAGCTCTAGTCATGAAAGAAAAAATAACTTTTGACCCCACAGAAAATAATAGATTTTGCAAGTTGCTTAACGGATAAAAATTATTTTTAATACCCCATCACCTACATACGTACGTATGATTCCACTATGGTTAGTTTTCACGGTATAGCAATGTTCATGGATTGGTTAATGTTTTAAGCAATGTTCTCAAATCTCAACACATTCTGTTTGTTTAATAGCAAAATTTTTAATTAATTTTTTTAATTTAATTTTAATTTTCAGTTTAATTTAATAATTCTATGTTAAGAAATAATCAATTTATTAATTAATCAACCAATTTTTATAAATTAATCAAATTTTATAAACCAAAATAAACAGATTAATTTTTGATTTAATAGTTTAAAGTTCAATTCAATTAAACTTTAAAGACAATCTTCTTCGATCATTTTTTAAATACTTTAATTTTATTCGATTTTGACTGATTTTATAACAGTTGAATACTGATTGAACTTTTAAACTTTAAACCATTTGTTTTAGTGGTTTAATTTTCGGACCGATTTTTAAAATATTGGTTTTAAGTAATACAAAATCTTAAAACATTAAAGTATACAAAAACATTTAATACTTTTTATTTTGTATCGAATTTGCTTTCTTATGGAGAAATGTGTGATATACAAAAGTTTGGAGATTGGATAAATTTAGTTCAAATTAAAATATTTTAAAATTTTGAAGTTAATTTAGCATAAGCTAAAGTTCAACGATTAAACAAAAATTGGATGTCCAAAATAAAAAATTTCCAATTTTTAGCTATACGGTAAATTTTGTGTTGAATGATAAATTTTGTAAGATTGACCGGTATAAACGAAGCACACACAAGCTAAAATAAAGCTCTACCTTAAAACCAATTGATGATCAGAGGATTAACTTACAGAACTTATATGCATGTTCACGAGTCGTATATCCTTTTCACGTGGCACAAACTCTTACTTATATTTTAACACGCCACCTTCATGTGTAGACTAATTTAAGGCCCAACACGTAATACAGTCTGTCGTGTCGAAGTAATGACATCTAATTTAAGAGTAACCTGCTATGATACTATGTTAAATTTTGTAATATTAGGCTTAAATAAACTAAGCACATAAAAGCTCAAATGAGCCTTAGTCGTAAAACTAATTGACAATAGAAAGAGTAACTCAATAGATTTATATGCATACTCAAGACTATATATATTATTTTCATATGGGATAAACTCTTAATTATATTTCCACAAATGATTTTTGATATTTAAATTATATTAATTAATTTTTAAAGTATTACATATATATTTATGTATACATACACTCAAAATTTTATATGTATCTCAATCAACTTGAATGCCGACTTGTAATAAAAATAAAAAAAAGCACAGTGAAGCCTTTACTTTACTGCACCGGCAACCTCCAAGTACTTATCTAGATGACGTTCATGAAAATTACGGAGAGGCGCCAATTGCGACTTCTTCAGAAGATAAAAGTGGAAACATAAGCAGACAATTGAAAATTTGTAATGAAAAAGAAAATCAACCTAATGTCGTTGAAAATGTGCATAATACTTAATAAAGTTCGCCTACGTTTGACATTAGACCCGGTCGGAATCACGGAGTGAAATCTTCTGTTCCTTTTATCTAAGACCAACCCTATGATATTTATGCACAGCCACAAATTTCAGTTGGTCCAGCAAAATTTGTAACAGTGCATGGATGGAATATGGTTGTTCTGAGATAACAAGACAAGATAACCTTGTACCAACTTTGTTTTATGTGATTTTATTTATGTATTTATCTTAGTCTCACGTATTTATGTGGATAGGATTGTATGAAACAGAGTTGGTACAAGATGGATTTGATCACCTTGAATTTTAGTCTGATCCTAAAATTTATGTTGTATCTCAAGTTTATGATTTGAATTTAAATTTTGATTAAATTTTTAATTTAAAATTTGGAAAAAAAATATTTTATTTAAAATAATATCATTTATATTTTATATATTCAAGTTTCAGGTTGAATTGATCAGAATCCGATCTTAACTTGTAAATTAAAAATTTTTAAAAGCTCAAATCCATGCCATCCCTAATTACCAGCCAATCTGTTTTAGGGCACTGGTTTAGAATATTATTAAATAAATCTTAAACTTTTATTAGTTCATACATTTAATACAAGTAGAGTGTAGAGTCCATTAACAAAAATTGAACTTAGATATAATCTTTGCTAAAATGACTTGAATTAGATATTTAGTTAGTTGACCCTTACTGTTTATAAACCTTTTAACATTTTTATTTTTAATCAATACGGATACTCTAACAATATTCGGTTGTTATTGTATATGTGATTCTCGTAAGAAAATTTTTATATTTTTTAATGAGTAAGGATTTATGAACTTTTATTTCTTTATTAATAATATTTTATGTCTTATTATTATTATTTTAATTACTATTATTTTATTATTTAATACTTATCTTTTATTAAAATTTTTCATAGAATTTAATCGAAGATAACCTTTGTACTTTGCGAGTCCAAATCTCCTGTCTAATATTATGGTGTCTTATTGTGTCCAATAAATCTCAGTTATTTATTTATATAGAGCTCGCAAAATAAATGGCCGAGATTCTACGAGACAGAGTAAATTTGGACAAAAATATCTTGTTTCTTTCTCTGCCTATGATCGGGACTTCTCGTGGGATTTTGTGGTTGTCGAAGACCTTTAACTTTAAACGTGTCTCCACTAGCTTGAACTTTATGAGTTTATGTCAAATTAGTGTACGTAATAATAAAATATTATATATACGGTATCTCCTCTATGGATGAAGGCCAAGTTTTCAAAGGTTGAACAAAACAGGAGAGGAAGAAGAGAAGCTACGCTGTTAGGATGGCGTGTACGAAGAGCAAGATTCTGGTCTTTGGAGCGACTGGTTATCTTGGGAAGTACATGGCCAAGGCAAGTGTCTCCTTGGGCCATCCAACTTATGCCTACGTTCGTCCTCTCAGCGCGAACGCCGATCCTTCCAAACACAAGGAGTTACAGTCCTTAGGAGTCACCATCTTCTACGGCGAATTGAACGACCATGACAAGCTGGTCTCAGCACTTAAGCAGGTTGATGTGGTGATATCCGCCGTGGCTGTCCCTCAGCATCTTGACCAACTCAACATAATCACTGCCATGAAAGCTGCCGGTAATATTAAGGTAATTAACATGTGCACTGAATTCGTGGTAGGTCGGAAATGTTTCCGATGAAGACATTCCGACACCAGACGATCTTTCAAGAAGTTTAGTTAGACTCTTTAACTATTCTTAGTTTCATATATATATACATATATATAAGATTTAAGTGTATGTGCAGAGGTTTGTTCCATCGGAGTATGGAAATGAAGTGGACAGAGTGAACGGACTACCGCCGTTCGAGGCGCTGTTGGCGAACAAGAGGAAGGTGAGGAGGGCCACGGAGGCGGCCGGGATACCGTTCACCTACGTCTCTGCGAACACTTTCGCTGCATATTTTGTCGATTACGTACTTCATCCCCATGAGAAGGATCGCGATGAGGTCATTGTATATGGAACTGGACATGCCAAAGGTACTTTTTCTTTAGCATTTATCAAATAGTCACTACTAACCAATATAAGATATTCTTAACATTCTCTCTAAAGTGCAACTAGGACCGGACATCTAGTTGTTACTTGAAATAAATGTAGTGGTAATCGGGCTAGGCTATTGAGACTGAATATTTAGACAAATAGTCAAAAAATTAATAATTCAGATCAAACTTGCTATAATACTATATTAGAATTTTTAACATGGGTATAATATAAAGCTCATTAATCAAAATTGAGCTTGAGTCAACTATTGTCAAAATAACTATAACTAATTATTTAGATAGTTGACCTTTACTACTTATAACTAATACGAGATACTCTAAATGACTACCAGGAATTTAATTTATCATTTTTATATTACAATAATTACTAATCAACGTGAAAATTATATATGATAAGTCGAAAGCGAACACTATATTTGTCAGGTTTGGTTTGGATAAGTTCTATTTAATTGAATTTAAGTTTGACGAGTTGGTGTTGATATTAAATTTATATAAACTTATTTAATCTCAAAAGTGTTGTTTTGAGAACTTTACTTATTATTTTGCGGAATAAAATAGTTAATCCTAAAATAATATAACAACAAATTGGATTATTAGTGGACAAATTAAATTGAAATTAGTAAATAATAATCAGCAAGAATTGAATTAATTATTTTTCTATTAGGAAAAACAATCAACATGAAGATTATATGTGACATATTGAAAGAAAACGTGTCACTATTGACATGGACTTTTATCAAGTAACCTATTACTAGGGTTAGATATTGGATTTGTATGTAAAGCTCTAGATCATACGCAAATTCATATCGTACCAAACTTTAAAATTGAAGCTCTAAAATTATTTTCTAAATCTAATTTTAATATTAAAGTTCAATGATATCTTTTTAAAAAAAATTCGAGTTTGCCAAAACCTGTTTTCACGAGGGTATTTAGAAATAGTCTCTCTACTAATTAGGGATAAGTGTGCGTACTATTGAACTTTCCCAGATTTCACGTATGATCAGATTTATACCGGGTGATATTGTATTTTAATTGAATTGAAATTGGAAAATAGTAGGACTTACCAATTATATTTCAGTTAAAATTTATTTAAAGTGATTATATATGTAATTTTAATTTATGTGGTGCAGTTGTTTTGAACTATGAGGAAGATGTTGCGGCCTATACAGTGAAAGCGGCAACTGATAAAAGAGTAGAGAACAGAGTGATCATATACAGGCCTGAAGGGAACATTATAACTCAGTTGGAGTTGATATCTTCTTGGGAAGAAAAGACTGGACGAACCTTAAGAAAGGTTCACGTCCCTGAAGAAGAACTTGTCAAGCTTTCAGAGAGTAAGTACCAATCTCCCTTTAATTAATTTCATTCATAAGTAAGATTTATCTTAAATCTATTATTTAGTAATTAAATAATAGATTTTGGCAATCATATAAAATTATTATTGAAAACAGTGTACAAGCCACCCTGCTTTACTTGAACTTATAATCTTACGGTCACAAAAAAGTAATTTTATTAATTGCTTCAAAGCTCACCTTCACAAAATTATAATTGAAAATAGAATTTGATATTATTTATTAGATTAAATTAATTATCACTTAATTAATATTTTTCAACTTATCTTTTCTAGATGATCTCTGTTTCGATAAAATCATACAAAAAAGGTACCAAAAAAAACCATCTATCTAATTAATTAAAATTTTTTATAGGAATTTGAAATTTAAAGTTTAAATTAGGGATAAGGACCATAGGAACTTGAAGATTGTATTACCTTAGATTATAATTTTAATTTAGGAAAAGTTTAAAGAGGTCATGAAGTTCATGCACTCGTGTTTAAGATTATAATTTTAATTTAGGATAAGTTTAAAGAGGTCACGAAGTTCATGTACTCGTGTTTCTTGCTAGCCTTTATCATTATTGTGTTGTTTTCTTGTACAACTAAAAAGTATGACTTTGGGGATGAGTGTTGGGGGAAGGGTGGACAAATGATACCCAAAGTCTCTCTTTTTACTCTTCCTAGATGATACTTAGATTGTGATGACCTCATTCTAATACATCCATTCAATTATATGACTAGAAGCAATTATTTTGTATATGATTTGACTTGATTTGAATTTAATAACCTAGAGTCCAATTAACTAAAATTTGGGCCTGACTTAAGCCTAGGGTTTAAAGGGTTTGATAGCCCCAACTCCTTTTTTTGAAATGATAATGTTTTGATTTAACCAAACCGATCAAAATGACATATACACATACATACATATATATATATATATATACACACACACATATGTGTGTACGTGAGAGATGATAAGTCAACTTTAATTAGTAAAGTTAAACCCGAGTTAATTGAGTTCAAACTTGAGAGAATTGATTGTGTTTGTTTCAAATCGTTTTAATCAAAATATTAAAGCCGTACCATTTTTACTTAAAATTTAATTGAGCTTTGAGCTATCTGAGTAAACTTGAGCTCGGCTGTTTTGGTCAAATATTTATCCTTCTTAGGTTACTTAAAAAACTCAAATCATAATCAATATAATATCTAAGTTATATGGTTTTTCTACACTCAGTTTTATTGTTTTAACTGCGGCTCTTATGTCTCTAGTCTGTTGCCAACTACTCGTGATGATGAACAAGTCTTAAGTTTGCCAAAAGAAGCATATAGGGTTGTACTAATTTGTGTGGTTAATTGCATGCAGCTCTACCCTATCCAGACAACATACCCGTGGCCATCCTCCACAACGTATTCATCAAAGGTGCTCAGATGAGCTTTGAACTAACCCCAGACGATTTGGAGGCTTCTAAGCTATATCCCGACTACAACTACACTCCAATCCAAAGCTTCCTTGACATTTGTGTGGTTAATCCTCCGATCCCAAAGTTATCTACCTTTGCGTAAGTCTTGTGATTATGCTCTTTTTGCATAATGAACATCAAGAGCCAATTGCATATCCTGAGAGTGTATGCTTTATAAGCCATAGTCAAGAAAGAAATGGTAGATAGAGATAATAAGGTTTAATTCATATCATGTTTGGTTATTTATATTTTGTTATGATAACAATATACCCATATGGATAGTTACTTTTGTCCAATCTTCTTTCCTTTGCTTCCAAAATTTGGGTAAAATATTATAAAAATATGGTAAAAATTTTTGATATTTGAAAATATGTTACTATTGAATAGTTTAATTTGAAAAAATAGGTTTAAAAAGACTAAATTAGATTATAAATTTCCACCCTTTTTTTCAACAATTGTTTTATATTAAATAAGGCAAATAACACGAGAATTTTCCATAGTTTAAATAACTTTAAAATGTCTTAATATTTAAAATTTTATATTTTATAATAAATAATTAATTTTAGTCAACTTTAATTATTTGGAGTTACATTTAAGGCTCAGATTGAATCGTAACTTTAACAATTCAATTTAAAACATTGATTTTTGTTGATCTAATCAACAAATGGACATTCACGTGACATTTAGTAAACATATCACACAGGCTTGGCAATTGGGCCCAGGCCCGACCTAACAAGTAATGACAAAATGACGTTGTTTTTTGTTTTGAAATTTTTTTAGAAAAGATAATAAGTTGGTTTGACGGGCAATAACAAAATAACATTTTTAGTTTTGAAAATTTTTTAAAAAGATAATAACTTTGCGGAGCTCAACTCAACCTGATTCATTGCCATCACTAATAATTATGTACTGTACATAATCACATAAGGTCTGACGGGCAATGACAAAATGACATTGTTTATAATTTTGAAATTAAAAAAAGGATAATAAGTTTGCGGGGCTTGGCTCGACCTGACTCATTGTCATTTATAATAATTATGTACTATACATAATCACACAAGGCCTGACAGGCAATGTCAAAATGACATTATTTTTAGTTTTGAAATTTAAAAAAAGATAATAAATATGCAGAACCTAGCTTGACCTGACTCATTGTCATCCCTAATAATTATATACTTTACATAATCACACAATTTTAGTCAATATATTTATTAAGGATAACATATTAAAAATGTTCAAATTTTTAAAGATTTTTTCAATTCTTCCAAGTTTTTTAATTTTTCAATTAAGTGACCGTACTTAGAAGAGAGGGAACATTTGTTCAAGAGTTTCACATTTTACCTTTAATAATTGCTACATAATTATAAGAAGGAAAAAAATCCCATAACAAATTATTAATATCATAAATAGTACAAAAATATTTTTATAAAATAAAATATCTTTATTTGACATTAATAATTACTAGAAATTATCAATTACTAAGACGTAGTTAGATTTCGAACTAAAAAATTAAAGGTGTAACAAGCAATATACCTATTTGAAATTAATGATTACTAGAAATTATCAATTACTAAGACGAACAAATTAATCCAATTCTTTCTCTTTATTTTTAAGATTTAATGTTGGATTCCTCACACATTATATACTTACTTTTAAAACAACCATTATTAACTCTGTTAAACATAAAAAGTATACATTAATTATAATTAATTAATTCTGACACCATTTTATCTATTATTGGTCATCATATTTAGTAAAACTAGACATGTATTACCAAATAATTAATGATTGTGGTATGTATCATGTTTTTTTCTTAAAAAGACCCCACCACTCAATAATTAATGCACAATTGCCTAAAAACTTAAGACTATGAGCTGAAAACTTCAGTAAATAGGTGCATATGCTTTGATTTTTAAGAAAGCACACAAAAAGAAGCAGTTTTTGAAGACATTGGATTGAGAAATCAAAACAAGATGGGAAAGAAAGGGCCTTGTTTTCATTGTGGAACTCAAAGTAAGCCTTCTCTTCATATACTATGATTTGTATTAGATTTCTTTCTTTCTTTAATGGAACCTTTCATTTATATTATTTTTCACTTTTCTCCTTTTTTTGTTTTATTTACAAAATAAGGCATTAATTAAGTTCAAGATTTTACTATATTTTTTTAGTATTAATTAATAATAATATAACAATTCTTTTTATAGAATAACACACTATACGTGAGTCTATCGAAAAAAAGCCTCTCTATTATGTAGGGATAAAATTACCGATTATTAGACTCTCTTAAATTCCGTTGACTCTCACTGAGTATTGTTGTTGTTGTTTTATAAAAGAAAACTTTTTTTATGAAAATCATATTATTATTATTTATTTATTTATGAAAATTATATCTAGTGAATTAAATTCCCAAATAATAAAATTTTTTAAATATAAATCATCATAATTAAAATTTGTATGTTCTTGGATGGAACAGGCACTCCACTTTGGAGGAACGGACCACCTGAAAAGCCAGTATTGTGTAATGCATGTGGATCAAGACACAGACTTGGTAAAAGCCTAGAGGACTACGCGCCGCGCCCAAGACAAAGCATAATAATAAGAACATCTTCACGAAACGCAGTGTCGTATCTTCTTCTTCTTCTTATTCAGCCATCACTAATCGCGTTAGTTACGTAAACATTTACTTTTCTGATGATTCTCCAAAAATTCGGACCGACATCAAACCGGAAGTTTTACTGGGCATCGGTGTCACGTCATAATTATGCAATAATTATATTTAATGTTAATAATATTAAAAATACAAAAATATACCAAATAATATAAAAAATATTTAAAAAAATAAAAAATAAAAAATTTATTAAACCAATGTTCGAACCGGACCGGTTCAACCGGTCAATTGACCGATTTTGACCGGTTCTCACTGGTTCAATTAAAAACTGATTTTTAGGAGTGAATTGAACCGAATAGTCGACCAGTCACCAATTGAACCGGTCGAACTGGCCGGTCTGGTCTGACTTTTAAAACAGTGGTCCAAGTTATAGCTCCAGTTCAGACTCCCCAGTCTTACTACAGCAAAATCATGAAGATGAAGGTTAGATATTCATCTATAAGTAGTATTTTTATTTTTGTAAAAATATAATTTTTATAACAATAAAAGAATTTTAAATAAAAATCGAAAATTAAAAATCCAAAGACGAAAAACTATAATTTTCTTTTTTTTGAAAAATTATTATGACAACCAAATAGCATTAATTGGAATACTTAACAATTTCAACCGCTGAGGATAAGTCTAGAAATAGTTGAAAAAGTTGCTCTTTTGTGACTATAAAATTATAAGTTTAAGTAACACAAATAATCTTTTTGTAAAAATATAAAAAGAAGTTTGTGTATATCATGTTTCTTTCCTAACCTCGCAAAGCGGTACGTTGACGTCATAACGACAATGCCCTCATATTTTTCTAATATTTTATTTATTTAGTTAATAAGAATAGAAAACATAGGAAATGACAAAAATATGATATATTTTAAATAATTTTAGATTTTTATTCTAAAAAAGGAGTGTGTAAAATTTGAAATCAAATATAAAAAAAAACAAATAAGCAATCGTTGGAATAAAATCTAATTCTCGTAACGTACTCTTTAAATGCAACTTATCTTCTTTCTCTCTTTTTTTGCGTTTTTTATCATCTGAACCGACTACTCTCTCTCTTTCTGTATGGCTGCTTATCAACATATTTCTTTGGGTTAGTTTTGATATTATTGAACTTCTTATTATTTTTTTGTATTTAATATTATTTACCTTTTTAATCTTTTTTTGGTGATTAAATATCAAATATGTTTTTATTTTATTTATTTATTTATTCACATAAGTTTATTAAAGACATTTTCTTTATCAATTTAAAATAAAAATATGCATTTGTCCATGTCAGAACCATTCTAAAACAACTCTTCGAATTTATTTAGATCATCTTAAATTGCATGACAAAATTTAAGACAAAAAGAAAAATAATTTAACAACTGCATAATAATAAACGCGTAATAACAAGTAAATGTTTAATTATAAACATTAGTTACCTTGCAAGAATAGTATCCCTTTGAAATTATTATCTTCCAAATGAAAAGACCTAAGGTTTTTGAAGGCTTTTAATGATTGTAGTTCAAAGCTGCTTCCGTTACAAACCCCAAAGGAAAGTTGAAGGATGCTTATGTTGCTTGAACTTTGGATATCTATCACCAATAAATAAACAACTTAACATAGAGAAAGTTATTTATTTAAATTAAAGTTATTTTAAATAAATAACTTTATTTAATCCTTATATGATGTTTATTAACAAATTATTAACAAAATTATATTATTTTAATAAATTAAATAATTTAAAAATCAAAATTTTATTTTTAAATTAATATTTATATGAAATATATTTTAATTATTAAATCAAATTTTATTTGAATATTTTAATATTTTAACTTTAATTATATTTTTTAATAATTATTAAAATTTAATTTCATATAATCTAATTATAAAAATTAAATTATTCATAATTAATTAATTTTAATTGTTAAATATATAATGTTGAATTAAATTATTCATAATTTTAATAAAATTTTAAAATTAAATAATATATATTTAAACGATAATAAATCAGATTTTGAAAATAAAAAATAAAAAACAAAAACTATTTTTATAGTTTTTATAATTTTTGAAAACCGAAAAAAATCAAAACTTAAAACAGAAACTAAAAATTTAAATAAATATTTTTTTACTAAATTTGAAAACAAAAATAAAAAATAAAAATAAAAATGGAAGCATCAAACTAAAAAAGCGTAATTTCAGCCTGTAACTCAAGTTGGGAAGTATCAGATTATCTGAATATTGAACTTTTCTCCGGCAACTCCGTAGCCAGCTGCATTCCTGCTTTCCATTTTCATGTAATATTTTTATTAAAAAATATATGTTTTGATCATTGATAAGAAATTATGTTGAGTTACAACGTGACTCTCATATAATTTTATAAAATAAAGTAATTAATATATTAAAATACTTTCACGAGTAATAATATTTTAAGAAAATATAAAATAGGAGGGAATTTTTAAAAAAGAAAAAAATTAAAGAGGAGAGAGATTGTGTGAATAAGTCTTTGGCAAATGTCTCAAACTAACAAATAATTTCTTTTTTTCTAATGCATCCTTAAGACATTTTTATAAAACTTACATTTTAAACTTATGTGAATTTTTCTTGTAAAAATAATATTTGTTGATTATAAATTCATAGGAGATTGAGAAATATGAATTAAGAATAAAGACGAGAAGTATACTTCAATACTTTGAAATTTCTTCTCAACCTAATTAACTTGTAGAATGGGGAATTTCTTCACAAATGGACTTTATTTTTCCCTAATTAAACTAAGGTTCTGTTTTTTACTTACCAATAAATTTTTGTATCCTCTAATAGATTGAATTCCTATTCATCATTTACAAAGTCAGTCAACTAAAGTGATCACTTTAGCATCACAAATTTTTTTTATGCTAAATGACAATGATAGGGTGAATTATTGTTCAAGAAGTATGAAGTCTACCCCAAAATCAGTTAACTAAAGTGATCATTTCAGCATCACAAAAATTTCTTTGATGAATAATCCAAGTTTTTTTCTTTTAACGACCACTAATTTATTTAGAAAAAATGAAGATTATGTAAGATTGGTAATGTCGAGTGTACTGCAGAACTCATAAATTCCTTTCACGACTAATTTGAGTCTTTTATCTGTTACCTTTTCAAGTAACGTGTAGAACGGAGAGCATTTCTTCTTCAGGTCGGTGGTGTTAGTGAATATATAAAATCAATTAAGTTGGTCTCACAAAACAGCTTAAGCTATTGTGGTGAAACGGTCACTTAACATGGTATCAGAGCTTTTGTGACCAAATGGTCGTGAGTTTAAAACTTACCACCCACTTATTAGTCAGCATAAAGTAGAGTGAGTCAGTGCAAGTTTCAAGCCTAAAGGATTTTCACTTGAGAGGGTGTGTTAGTGAATATATAAAATCAATTAAGTTGGTCTCACACAACAGCTTAAACTATTGTGATAAAACGACCACTTAACAAGTGAAAATATTGGATTCCATAGTTAGACCATCATTAATTTGTATTGACAAAAATAACAAATTTCTTGACTCTTCTATCAATGACATGAAATACGGTTCAAGAAGTCAAATGGGTAAGGTAGAAAGATCAGTATACATGTATATATCAAAAGAGAAGATACCAAGTCAGTATCAGAACATGTATATATCAAAAGAGAAGTTACCAAGTCATGGTTAGTTAGATTATGATTTGTTTGCCACAGAATATATAACCATTAATACATTCTTCAATAATTAGTTTATATTTTTTTGTTTAAATTTTGGGACGTTTTTTTAAAATTTTAAATACTTTTTTTTGACAATTTTTTTTAAATACTTATTAATTTATTTTTTATAATGTAACAAGATACTTATTTTATTTATATTAGTAATACAATTTTAAGATTATATAATTTAATGATACTTGAAGGCGTTATGAGAAGAGGAGATCCCGAACTCACCCAGTCCGCTTCCTGACCTGGCGACCTTCCCACGGGAGGTTCCCAAAACCGTGCCAGAAGTGGAGGAGGAGGCGGTGTGTGATGAGCCTCGACCCAGCCCACGTGTTAGGATGATATGCAGTCAGTTAGTAAGTTGTTGGGAATAAAAGGGAAAAGGTTAGGCATAGCAGGGCATGAATTGTATGAATGAAGATTTCACTTTCTCTCTCCCTTTCTCAGACTCTCTCTTCCATGGGATAGTACACTGTACCGTTCCTTCTTCTTCTTCTTAAACCTTCTATTTCTGTATTCGTCAGTCTTGTACTGCTGCCTATTTGTTCAGGAATCAATCAGAATATAGCTCCCCTGTTTCTGTTATTGCTTTCACTGTTACTGCTTATTTGCCCTGAGTTCGTATCATTACATTGGTGCTTTCATTGCTCCTTCTCCCCTCCCCACATGGCTGACGGCACTCGTTTAGCTCAACTCGATTACCAACACCAACCTCATCTTGACTCCATTGAAACTACTCTTCTTGCTCTCGTTGATTCAACATCCGCACTACGTCGGGGTTTCACCACACTCGCTTCTTCTTTAGCAGAATCTCAGCTTCTTATTCACGAGATGTTGAATCTCCTCCCACCTCTCACAAACCAAGCACAATCACATGCCGAACCTGAGGGCTTCTTGGATTCAACTGAGATCCATACGATCGGAGCCATTGTTGAAGCCGAGGTGTTCGATGAAATGCTCCAGACGACTTCTGAGGAGACTTGGATGTTTGGAGACAACAATGACATCGAGTTCATCGATAATGAAGACAAGGCTATTGAATCACACGAGACATTGCTGCACGAGCTCAACGGTGGTAATCTGATATGTGTTAAGAGTCACTTCCGTATTGACTGCCACTACCGGAACCAGATCTGGTCAACGTCTTTCGCAATGAGAGGCGATCATGGTGCGGCTTATACTGCACAGTTTGATGGAGGTGGCGCCGAGAATCAGCTAGCGTTGAAGCATGTGTATTGCGATGACTCGATTGGTGACTACACTCCTCGTGCTACTCTCATAGGTTTTGATCCCGGAGGAAGTTACTCACAGGCAGGGTTTGACATGACAGCTGTGTTTTTACACATAAAGTTGATATAACAAGCGTCCGTCGATGAGTACCCAGCAATGGTGACCCCAGAAGTATCTAATGATGAAGTACCAGGCTCTGTATTCGAACTCACCTTTTCCTGCAACTATTCCATTTCTTGGCCAGCCATGTCTAGCGCACTGGATAGTGCTTCCATGTGCTACAAGAAGATACAGATCTTTGAGAAGAAAGGTTTTACTCTTGGGGTTGTTCATCTTTTAGTACAAGCAGGACAACAGAACTTGTTCAAAGACCGTATAGAAAATGCTTATGAGTTTGCACTCCACAGCGATCCTTTGGAGTTAATGACGTGTGGACATACGCACCTTTTGCAATTTTATGGTGCAGGTGTAGATGAGAATCGTGGATTGTGTGTGGTGACCAAATTGATGGAAGGTGGGTCAGTTAGTGAGTTGATTATGAGACACCGGAAGCTTCAGAAGGAGATGAAGGAGATAGTAAGAATTGCTACAGATTTCGCAGAAGCAATTAAATTTGTAAATGATCATGATGTTCTGCTGGACCGGCACGAGAATGCCTGTTTCGGGGATATGGGCATTATCACTGCTTGTAAGATTTTGGGTGGGGCCGTGGAGTCTGCAACTGATGGTTATCGATGGCTAGCTCCTGAGAATATTGCTGGTGCTCTGAAGAGTGGTTACTTGATGAGTCCGAAGGATCCTTTCATTGACTGGATGGGCCGGCTCGTTCAAAATGCATACATGGTGAGTTCAAAAGCTGGAACGTTGTTGGATACGTATGAAAAATTAGTGGAATTTCCTTTCATGTTGCAAGTGTTTGCTAAATTTCCTAAGAGAAAAGCCAGTGCCAATATCTTGTTCAGAAATGCATTGAGTCACGAGTGTTGGCAGCCCACTGCATTTTTCCAGTCGAAACCTTTTGATCCGGGTATTTCCTTGCCTGCAAATATGTTGATTGACAGTACCTTAGGTGTTGCTTTTGTTCCTGCTGTTACTACTGATTTTTTCTTGCAACCAATCTTGGAATTTAATTCGTATGTGGCTCACAAAGAAACAGATTGGTTCTTGGGTACTGCTATAGTGGATTCGTCCGCAAAGGGGTTTTTCGTTTTTGTTGCTATGTGGCCATGGGGACTCTTAGGCAGTGACTATGCGGGCTTCGATTTGGGAAGGAAAATAGAGGAACCTTCTTTGTGGTGTATTGTTGATGTTGAGGTGAACTTTGACGAAACATGTTCATTGTTGTTTCCGAATATAGCAGACCTTATTGATGCTGATGACCCTTACATATTTCGGCTTTTGGTTATGGATGTTGGATCGGTTACTTCAGCTATCAGGTCTGCCTTCTCCTTGCATGAAACACTTGAAGCTGATCAGTTTTACTCACAACGAGCACTATCTTCGAGTCTTTTTCTTCCTCAACCTTGCGGACAAGGTTGTCTTGAAGGGGACGGTAATGTAATGGGTCTCGACCCAGCCCAGACTACTGCTAAGGATCCGATTGGCACTGTCACTAGTACACTGTATTAGGATGATATGTAGTCTGTTAGCAAGTTGTTACTTTGGGAATAAAAGGGAAAAGGTTAGGCATAGCAGGGATGAATTGTATGAATGATGATTTCACTTTCTCTTTCCCTTTCTCAGACCTCTCTTCCATGGGATAGTACACTGTACAATTCCTTTCTTTCTTCTTAAACCTTCTATTTCTGTTCTCGTCAATCTTGTTCTGCCGCTTATTTCATCAGAATTAATCAGAATATTGCTCCCCTGTTTCTGTTATTGCTTTCACTATTACTAATTAATTGCCTTGAGTTCATATCATCACAGTGTACCTTTCCTTTGGAATTTTGGGATATAGTTGGTTTTCGATGGCTTTTTTGTGGGCTTGGATTTGGTTCAATAAGATGTTAATGGGAATTGGGCAGAATTTGGTTGAGGTTCTGTGCATTTTACCTTTAGGTATGTTTATGAATTTTTGGTCTATAGTTTTATATGACATCAATTTGGATTTCTATTTGTAGGCATTATCATGATTAACTTATTAATTATATCTTTTTTTAGTTATTTTGAAAAAAATGTCATATTAAATGATTGTGTAACGAATAGTATTGAAGTGGAGGTTATCATGTTGGCATGTGGATACATAATAGGTACTAATTGTAAAATCAGAAAAGAAAAGAAAAAAGAAGAAATCAGTATGAAAGTCTGCAGAGGGTGGTGAACCTTTGGACGAGCAGCAGGAAAAAAAACAATCATTAATATAAGTGTTAAATGTATGCATATGTGATTTCAAATTTTCTGTGTAGTTCTGTGGAAATGTTTAATTTATGAGTTGAAATATTTCCTTTTTAAAAATTTTGACTTTGTTAGATGATCGTAGATTTTGATGTTTATGTAGCATTTGATGTTTTCGTCAAAGTTTTGGTGTAATATTTTATGTTTGATTGATAGTGTTTCGTGTAGTTTTAGTAAAAGATAAAATTAAAATAGTTAGTGTTATATATATATAGATATTTACGACTAGGACAAACTGAATTAATTGTGTGATAACTAAATATATATAGATTTTCATTTTGGAGATGACGTTGAAGGTTAGTTTCCGATATGTTAAAATGCGGTATTATTTTTGGTGGGGTTTACCTTATAATAGTTTCTTGATAATCAACTTGTTTCGCTAAAATTTGCTTTTGAAAATTTAAATATCACTTATGATATAATGCTCAAAGAAATTACAATTTCTATCTTTGTTAAGGTTTTGACTCTCACAAATAGGTGGAGGACCTTCCTGGTAGGGATTTCTTGATGATTGAAAAAAAGTTTTGACTCTCACAAATAGGTAGAGGACCTCCCTGGTAGGAATTTCTTGATGATTATATGTGTTAATTCGATAAAAAAAAGCAGTTTGTGATATTTATAGTAAAAAAATCAGAATTCACAATACTTCCGCATGAAATATAAGACAATTTACTTAATAAACAAGTGATAGGAAGTAAAATGCAAGAGAAAATAAGGCATGTTAAAAGAAAGCAGATAAACAAATAAAGAAAATGGTTCTTGTTGATATGTCAAAATTTGTACGAATTTAAAAATCATTAATTTACGAATGTGGATGAGTTTAATATAAAGAAAATTTGTTGGTGGCATAACTAATTAAGCATAGTTATAAACCAAAGTCGCAAAATGCTAGTGACAGTTGTGAATTAACAACAAAAAACCATCAAAAGAATTGTCAGTTACGAGTCAAGTCACAAAATGTCAACAATGCTTGTCAATTACCAAGAAAAAACTACTGATACGGAAATCTCAAGAAAACAAAGTTCTTGAAACCCCCTAATCCTATTGAATCAAAACCCTAATCTTTCTATTATAAGAACATGCTAGATCAAACTCCAAATCATAAGTTTGAGACCCAATCTCAAAGAAATTAGAAATCAATTTACGTTGCAAGAATTTACTTACTGATGCAAATCAATTTCTTGAAGTAACCATGAAGACATTCACGC
>JANKOD010000192.1:1809779-1825964 GCA_026284645.1 Erythroxylum acuminatum
GAAAGAGTTGAGATGTGGGTGTCATATGGTCTGTGGCACCCGAGTCTATT
Source organism: Erythroxylum acuminatum (assembly GCA_026284645.1). Classification (NCBI taxonomy): domain Eukaryota; kingdom Viridiplantae; phylum Streptophyta; class Magnoliopsida; order Malpighiales; family Erythroxylaceae; genus Erythroxylum; species Erythroxylum acuminatum. The sequence goes on from JANKOD010000192.1 coordinate 1,809,830, forward strand.
ATCTAAGAATTGGTATGAAGATTTTCTGAGGCATTCATGCAAATAGGGAGTAAAGGTTTACCTGAAAGAGCCAAAGAACAAGTCTGAGAAGGTTTTTCAATAGTCCCCAAGAAGCTTCTCAGCTTCTGAATTTCTTCAATGTTTAGTTCTCTTTTTCCTGAATTTTTCTCAACTTTGGGTTGATCTACCATATGTGCTTCGGACCTCTCCTGTCTCCCACGGTTTCCCCATTTTCGACTTGGTGGTTTATTGTGTATTTTCCATCATGTTTCTTTTGTGTGCCGCAGTTTCTTGCAGTGGGTGCACCAAAGGTTGTCCTTATTCTCGTTCCCCGGGTTTTCTCTACCAGAATGCTTACATAGATCACTATTTCCTTTGTCCTGATGATCAATTTTTGCTAATAAGGTTGACCCGTACATGGTTTGAGAGGTTGACATGATTAAGAAGAAGATACTACAGTGAAGAAGAAAACATTGTAGCAAGTAAGGCTACCCAAATGAGAATCACACAAGAGAGGTAAGGAGGAATGCAGTGATGAAGGTTGGAACATACAAGAGAAGAACCAAAAAAATAAAGGGTTTCGGTAGTGTAGCAATGAAGGCTGCTCAAAGGACAAATCCCAGAAAAAGAAGCCTTATGGCTCTAATACCATGTGGAAAAGAATTTTCATACATTCTCATATATTGAATAGGAAGTATACAGCCATTCTTAATATAATTTATTTACAGCTGTTTAGAATCTCAACAGTTCAGTTTATCCTTTTTAATTTGAACTTTATGTTGGCATTTGTTTATTGTGCCGCTGGTTCTTAGAACTCAATTGAATTACAAAACTATGCTAATAGCTAGGGATGCAGGTTGATGGAGTTACTAAACCTTGGCATTTAAATTAGTCACTATAAGCTTTCTGCACTTTTATATTACCCTCTTTGACTATTGGGAAAGTTAGCAGCACAAGATAGTCGTAGATGTTTTATGCTAGGCAGTTAAAGACATTTATGAACTGTTTTCCTTGTTACCTATTCCTGAAAGAAGTTCTAATGATGTGCCTTGGCATATTAGGTGTTTGTTATTTGGATTTTAAAAACAGGTTCAATATGAGTTGGATTCTGGGATGATAATCCTTATGAGTTTTTCACGAGCTTCTTAGACGTACTATGATCTTTCACTTCTGTTCAAACTATAGCTACTCTTTTACAAGAGGAAACCCTTAAATTATAGTTAAATTTCAACTGCACTGAGTGTCTATATATTCAAAGCTTGCTCTCTGACATTTATTTTGTCTCTTACTGGAGCAGCAAAGTTGCACCACGGTCATCTATCACATGCAGATGGTAATGGAGATTGGGTTCTAACTATATTTTCATCATTATCACTTGTGAGTGCCGTACCAAAAGTTTATGAAATTCAACTTTGCTATCTTTCGTTATAGCTTTCTGATGAATTTCTTAGTAGTAACAATTTACACAGTATTATTGAATCCAAGAAATAATGCTTGAGGAAAAAATACACTTGCATCTTAAAATTTTGGCTTGTACTAACAATATTGATAGGTAATTTTAATAAATGAAGTTATTGAGCCTAATCTAAAAATATTTTTTAATTTTAATCCTAATAGTAGACTAAATTTTAATTATATAAAAATTGACAAGCTATTTTATAATTTTAAAAAATTATCGGAAATAATATTCAGTATTAATGAGTACTAGTGTTGTAGTATACTAATACCAAAACTAATACAAGGTTAGGTACGATGTTGGCAGTATCGCCTATGAATAGAGAATTTTGTGAATAGATAAAATAGAAATTTCTATATATTTTCCTTTTTTCTTGTTCTTTTTCTGTATTTTTGTAGCCTAAAATCAACAAAGAAAAAAACTTGATTGTAAAATAAATAGCATCTTTTTAGAGGTTTATCTGCTGAAAGAAAGTAGAGATGATAGTGTAATTGAAAGAGAGGTTAAGGGTAAAAAGGAGACATTTGTAAGATAGATAGAAGTTAGTAGTGGTGCTTTCAATGAACCATCATAAAAAAAGAATAGGATAGAATAGAGGTGAAAGGGTTCTCAATGGGCTATCAAAAGAAAATATAAAATGGAGATTAAGACGATCTCAATGGGTGCTAGATAGAAAGAATAGAGGTAGCAAAACTCACAATGAGCTAACAAAAGGAAGGGGCTCACCAGAAAAGGAGACATTGATAAATAATGGAGAAATAAATTATCTAAGGGGGCGCTTGGTTCACATGAGACAGTGGTAATAAGAATGAGAATGAATATAGTGAGGAATGAGAATGGATATAATCATTATAATTATGATGGTTGGTTAGGACGAAGAAATGATTATCATTATCATTGATAGTGACTGGTTTGTTGAAAATCTTGAGAAATAAAATTTGTTAATTTTTTTTATATCAAATTTTAATATATTCTAATTAATTATATTTAATGTTAATATATTCTAATTAATCATATTTAATATTTTTTTACTAAAAAATTAAAATTTTGTTTTACATCAAATTTGAATATATTATAATTAATTATATTATATTTTAATATATTATAATTAATGAAATTTAATTAATTATATTGTTTTGCTAAAAAAGAAAAAAATAAAAATTTGTTAAATTTTTTTATATAAATTTTAATATATTCTAATTAGTTATATTTAATGTTAATATATTCTAATTAATTATATTGTTTTGCTAAAAAAAGGATTAATTATATTAAATTTTAATATATTCTAATTAATTATATTATTTTACAAAAAAGGAAAAAGAAAAAAAGCAAAAATAATTGTCATGGGTGTGACAGCGAGTGTCACACCCATGAAACTCCTGTCACAGGTGTGACAGGTTCTCATGGGCGTGACAGGGCGTGTCACTCTTGTGACTCTCCTCTCATGGGCGTGATGGATTGTTGTCACACTCGTGACACTTCCGCGTTACTCAGAAATGACTTTCATTCCTATCATATTTAGGGGTATGGAGTAATAGCCATTGATATCTTCCCAAGCCCATTAACTAAGCACCCGCTAAAAGCGTAGAAAGAAAGGATTTGATATGGGTTTTTATGTAGGATCTAGTCATGAGACTTAGGGAAATCCTCTTTTCCCTTGCTAGAGTTCTTCTTCCTTCTAGGCTCTATGTTCTTGAGCAAACTCATCCTTGACAAGCTTCTATCAACTATTCTTTAAACTCATCCTTGACAAGCTTTTTATCAACTATTCTTGCGTCAAATTCTGAATGCTATCTTATTCATCGTAATGCCCTTTAAATAGGCTCAATATATAGAGTTTTTAGGAAGTAAAATATAATAGGAATCTGTTAACTTATTCTCCTTTTAAAAATAGACTTATGAAAATAATAATAGACTTCCTAAATAAGATGATTACTGTCTAAATAAGACAAAACTGCAATTACTTCCTCATCAAGCTAATCTTCTTGTATATTTTCTTTCCAAAGAATGCATCTTGCATGTCAGGATTTTAGGTTCCTATATTGGAATTGGTTCGAATACTATGTGCAATTGAAAGCAAAGTGTAGGAAGAAAAGAAAGAATTTACGCATTACTTTAATTGAAAGTAAAGAGTAGTAAGAAAAGAAAGAACTTATGCGTTATTTAACATGGTTCAGTTGTAAAGCTTGCGTCCATCAACACCAACACAAAAACCACTGAAGAGTTCAAGTTGTATTATTCACTAATTTTAACCCATTTGTTTATAACAGCAAGGTATTACAAGATCTCACATTAAAAAAGATACAATATTTTTAAATATTACCTTAACTACTTTAATATTGCAATTATTCCTATGTTAGACAAATAATAATCTTCCTATACTAAACATGCTGGTGAACAGTATCAGGTTTAAAGTTTGCAATTTAATCATTTTTTCTTTTCACACTTAACTCCTTTAGACAATGTTGGGGTCTGATTGAATATATGGGAAAGTTTGATGTGGAATTCCATGAGATGTGGAGGTAGTGAGGTTAATGATTTGCTTCATATATTGTTTTCTGTTTCATTCTTTCTTATCCAGCTTTTTGTCTAAGGTTCATTTGTTATGCTTTTTGTAGGTCATTGATGTTCTGGAATTCATCCCTTCTCATGTGGCGGTATGATCTCCATTATTCTTGTCTGCTCGTTTTCTTGTTTCTCTTGAAGAGTCAAAATCGATGTGCATTTGATTATACATGCCACAACTTTGATAAATCCCTACTCTTTTCATGCCTGAGTTCAAGTTGGAAGTCCTTAAATTGATCAATGTTGAATTTCATCAATTTTGTCCGATTATTAAGCAAGAGAAATAACCAGTGGGCCAAGTAGTGTAAGATTGGCAGAGTGACACATGTTGATTCAACGCTTTGCAGCTAATGTTTTGGACCCTTCTACAATTGGATTTAACATTGACTGATCAGGATGATAGGTCATTTAGCTACTGTTGTATTGTGGTTTAAATCGTTTGAGTTGATGTCAAATTAAATGGAATTAATTTAACATCAGTGGCAGGTTTGTGACGCACAAAACTGTAAATTTGAAGTGTGAAACAATGGGTAAATAGTTACAAACGGCATGATGGTTTATTGTTCTTCAAGAGAATACTGTTACTTTTTATTTTCCTGTTGAGTATGAAATGAACTTTGCCAATGTGCATGAGATGAGTCTCTTGGGCAATTTTGTGGGTTGATTCTTTGTTCAGTTATTTAAACCTCATCTGATATAGCCAAATGATATGTAGACTCCAGGATTGAGAGTACAAACTACAAAATGTTTGAATCAGCATAAAATGCTTAAATAAAAATCATTTTATTTCTTTATGTAGATGGCCCAAAATGTTAGCACAGGTTGTGATACCCTTCAAGTTCTAAGTAATTGCTGATATGCTCTACCATATTAGCTTTGGACATTTATGATATGTTATTGTAGAGCTGTTACAGATGCTCACATTCCTGATATACACTGTCTTGGAATTTAGTTTTGCAGAGTTTCTGTTAAAGAAATGGTGAATAGTAGTTGGTTTTCTGTATGGACTGGGTCTTTCAGCATTTGTATTGCTAATGCTATATAATTATTTCTCCTTGCAGGTGGTGTTTGATCATGATGGTGAGCGAATTTTTCAGATTTCAAGTTTTAGCTGGTCCTCATAACTTTTTCTTTGTGGCTTTCCATTTAACGGTCGGTGATGGGCATTTCTAGCTATTTCAGGTGCTACCTGAAACTTCATATTGATTGAAACATGCTAAAAATCCATGAAATATGATGCTGAAAAAGAAAAAAAAATAATCAAGCATGTTACCTGGCATGCATTGGGTTAAAAGAAAATAAAGTTCAAGTCTGTCATTTGATTCTAACATGGTGTAAAACCTTCTCTTATGTATGTTCGCTGTGATCTTTGAATAAATATATAATGTTACATGCTTGTTGATTGTGTCTGTGGTGATAAAAACACAATGAAAACTGTCTTCAGTCGTTTGTGAGATGACAATTCTATGAAGTTTTTGTCTTCTTCTCTTTGGTTTTACTTTGTTCAAGTGGAAACAGTTCTAGCAATTACTTGTGTCAATCTGCTAGTAGTACTTAGTGGCAATGTTAAATAGGATATATGCAAGTGAAAATTGTTATCTGGGATAAGACTGAGTGATTTAATTCACCTAGTGCACCCTTAAGAATTATATGTGTGTGTGCATGTGTGTGCATAAAAGTACGCTGAATATATTTTTAAATAATTCCCCTTTATCAATAACAAGGATTATTCCTATGTTTATTGAAATGTTCTTTCTGAAGGCTCTGTTGAAAATAATAATAATTTCTCTTCCTATCCTTCATTGTAAAACTTTAATTGGACAGGTGAGGCATATGTTGGAGAAACTTGTGATTCATATCTTCATTTCATTTTTCAGTTAATAGGAAAAATAGGTTACTCGAGGCAGAAATGTGCTAGCTGCCACTTCGTCTGTGGCATGACCTAGATAACGAATCTTGTGTTTATTGCTAAATGTTTATTGTTTGGTTCAAGGGTGGATGCTAAAGCAGAATATCTCTCCCTTTAGATGTTTATTTGCCTCTTGACCATGATGTTCTTTCTTTGTACAGTTAATAATGGATCTGCATGAATTTTGGGGTACTCTGGATTGCAAAGTTGTTCAAACACTGTTTTGATAAAACGAAAATTTTCCTTTCAGGAGTTCCTTTTGGTCATAGTTATGTTTCATCCAAAGAAAATGTCAGGGCAAAAGGTATGTTCATGATTTTATGAATCTTCACATGATCAATCTGGCAATCAATAAGGCAAGAAAAATCATATTTGTGGGCAAAATTTGAGATTTACAGTGAGTTTATAGTATCTAGAAAGCAAAGGAAGGTTAAATTTTACGTTGACAGAAATTGAACTCCTTTTATTTCCTTAAACTTCTTCAAATGCCATTGGGTTCATTATATAAGTAAAGGATGCCTACTGGCAATCAGAATCTCTAATCACATGCTAATGAAATCTTGAAATTAAATTTAGAAATTTCATTGTTTCACTTGAATGTGTTTGGTGAAGTTTTACAAGTTAGCTTTTGGCATTAAAGGGATTTCTATAGATGTTTTTTTACAAATTATTCAGTGCTACCCTGTTAGGATTTGTTGTGTTGTTGATAACATTTTTATGTCTTTGTGGATAACAGTTTTTCCTATGAAATATGTGTTAAAGTACACATGGCCCCCTAGTGCATTGTTGCTTCCCAAAAGATGTCCCATTAATTTCACAATGAGCAAGATACGTTCTACTTTTGCAGAATAACAAACTAAGATACTAATAGAAGATCTATTCCACTATTATCAAACCATAGGAACCTTAAAAAGACAAAACCATACTAAAAAAGAAATAGCAATACCACAAGTGGTGTTGGTTTATTTTACCCAATATGAAACGATTCCTTTAGTTAAAGAACTTATTAAACATCATGAGGTAAGAGTGGTTTAAGTCTTGAATTGGGCATAATGAGCCTTACATAATGTGGTTTCGACTGGGGTGGGACTTGATGCATGAAACGTCCTTGTATTATTATTATGTGTAAGTGGTTTGGAAATGGGATAGAATTGACACAAGATTGTTATTTTTTGATGTTTGAGCTTAATACAAGCTATAGATGGAGTATGATATGCTGTCTGATAATGATGAGAGTCGTGTAAATCTGGATGTTATCTTTTTGTGGGCTATAAAAGGCAATGCATAGGAGGTTTATCTCAGTGCCTTCTGCGATCCTTACCCTGTCCCGATGCTTAGTAGGTTGGGATCCTGCATTGCCATTTGGAATTGCAGCTGTTCCCAAAATGCTTTTTAGAACTATCCCTTGTTGGTTCGGAAAGAAAAACATTTACTGTTCTCTCTTTCTACACTATTTGCAGCTGGGTTTGATGCCTAAGTTGATCTGCTTGCATTTTATGGTACTGACCAGAATCAATCACATTTCACCTTTTTCCATAATTAACAGACATTTTTCTCATGAAAATTGGTTCTTAACTTTGTTTCTCATGGTTCTGACATGGACCAGTATACTGTGTGTGCCTTCACATTCTTGGTGCTTTTGTCTAGCATCAAAAGTGTTTTTTGGGTGATTTATTTAATGTAGTTTTTCCAAAGAATCTATGCTGCATAATCATGTGTTTTAAAGTGTACGTGGCAAAGTCTTTGCATTGTAGTTAGGAAAGTAACTTGGCCACTTAAGTCAAAGTTCAGAGGTCTGTCCAAGTTTCTGAATCACAGATAAAGTGCATCAACGTAGGATCATGAAAGAAGTCCAAGTACCTTGATTCAAGTTTACATATGCAAGCTTGAACCAATGCTTCTCTTTTTGTTTTTCTCCCTCTGATATTTTGCATCCTTGTATTCTGTTCAACTTCTTTATATTAAGTTTGTAGATAAATGGGGCAATTGAAGTCACCTGCACTGTCATTTTTATAAGCATTAGCTCACAGGATACATGATAAGATTGCCTTTTCCTTGGCAACTGCGTTAAAATACTCGTGAAATCCTTAAAAATTGTGTGAACCTCACTTCTTTGAGGTGGATACTTCTGCTTTTTGTCATTTTCGTAGACCTGGTCATCTCTTCTCTTCCCAGTTCTAAAAGTACATTTAGTTCTGCATAACACTAGCTTCATAACAGAAAAAATGTTTCAATTACGTAATAGGTTTGAATTTTCGTCACACTCTCTATCCTGCATATAAGAGCAACCGACCCCCAACGCCTGATACCATAGTTCAGGGACTTCAATACTTAAAGGCATCCATCAAAGCAATGTCCATTAAGGTTATAGAGGTAAATATCTGCATATATATTGTAACAACCATTGATTCTAATCGTAAATTATAATTATTGTAACTTACACATGAAGCAGGTACCGGGAGTAGAAGCGGATGATGTCATTGGGACTTTAGCCATGAGGAGTGTCAATGCTGGGTTCAAGGTGAACAATCATAGAAGCATTAGCAGCATTAAATTTATTATGAAACTTGTTCAAATTGGTTCTTCTATTTCTAGTTTGATCTTGACGAAGACTAAGTAATTGCTAAAATACTTAAAAATGTTTTTTTTAATTGTAGCTTATATTAGGCAGTATTATCTCTTGTAAGTGTTGAGTAGCAGCTAAAATTGCTTCACAGCGGGTTAATTTCAGGACTTGGAGTTGTATTGGTATGTGCTTTTCTTAGGATCGTTGATCCCTGGTTTACTGTGTTAAAGTCACTGAAACTTTGGCATCTTCATTACAACATTGAAATCTTAATTCCCGAGTGTCAACCGTAAATGATGTCTATATAGACAAGGGACTCTTCTGGATTCACATAGTGATAATAGGGTTACTACCGCATTCTTTGATCATTTAGAAGCATCAACTTCCCATGGAACTGTCGTCTCCTAACTTCCATCTTTCTTTTGTCTTTTTAAATACTGAATCCTGATTCTTGATTGTGCTTCTTTCTAACAGGTACGAGTCGTTTCTCCAGACAAGGACTTCTTTCAGATTCTCTCTCCTTCATTGCGCCTATTGCGAATTGCACCACGTGGCTTTGGGTTCGTAACCCTTGCAATATTTTACTATATTTTATGCTGACTGTTTGTTTTCTTAAGTTCAACTGATAAGGAACTGTCAAATCTACTAGAACTTCAACGATCTCTAACTGAACCAATCCCTTGAGTTTAGGCAGAATTGGATATGAAATCCAATGGGGTAAAAGTTTTGCATTTGGAGATTGAAATGAATGTGCAGAAAATTATTTTGAAGGAAACAACTATAACTTTCAAATATAGAAAAACTTAGAGTTGAAACAGAGAAACAAAAAGAAAAATGCATTTGAAGTACAAATGCCACATCAATCTCCTTGCTGTCATTTACATATCTGAAGAAATGACTTGTGGAACAATGTCTATCAACTTTTATTAGTTCCAAACATTATATTTCTGTAGCAGCTTTTGTCAATCGACTTTGTTTTGGGTGCCCACCATCTTATTTCACAGCAAAGATTCCCTCAAACAATTGAAGCCGTAAATTTGAATTTTCTTTTATCTTTCTGTTTTGCTTTTTACCAATGATTTAATGTTTTTGTTGGGTTTCTATTCCAGAATTTAAGTATTGATAGTGCCTTTAGAAACTAATAATAAACTAAAATTTACAAACAAGTGTCAAATTTATTTATTTGACTTTAGTATCTTCTGTGAACGAGAATAAAGGGAATGCCCCCCTAATTGAGTTCTTACCCTTTTATTTATAATAATATTAATAGGCAATACAAGCTATAAATTATATTTATATATGTAAATATCTAACATATAAGCGATATTATATAGGACATATAACATAATAGCTCTAACTCTCCATCAACGTTTACCTTTTCACTTTTCCAGGATGGTTTCATTTGGGCTGGATGATTTTGCCCAATTATATGGATCACTGAAACCTTCTCAGTTTGTTGACATGATTTCTCTTGTGGGTGACAAATCCGATAATATCCCAGGTTATCATCTGCAACTTTTTCTATTACTTGTAATCTCATCCTGAGGATCAATTTCTTGCTGGATTTGATGTTGATTTTCTTTAAGAAGTGGTAGGCAGCTATTTTCAGCTGTTTCGTTGCTATTTTTTCCACATGTCAATTCTTTTTCTCTTTTTAAATTATCAATGTGAAGAATCTGACAATATAGAGAATGAGATAAGAACTTTGTGATGAACACTGACAGTCTATGAAGCTCAGAAGTATTGCTGGTTGATGTCAATGTGTATCATCAGTTATAAATCACTGCATCCTCATCCCACCTTCTTCCCATCTCCTCATATCACTTCAAAGACAGCCTTCTTCTTATCCTCTATTAGTTGATATCATTCGGTTAATCGGTTCCGTTATGAAATTAAACAAGTAGCAGTTTTTTATGGTGATTACTACTTGGAGGATTCTAGTAGTGAATAAAGTTGTAGGAATTTGTGTATAAGTGAATCATAGTGATGAAAATTGACTACATTCTAGATCCATTGAATTCTTTTACCCTTCATCTATCACTTGATGCTTGCTATTATCTTCTCAACATGAGAGGGTCTATAGCAGCTTCTGGTCTTGATAGGTCTTACAAATGGAAAAATCACCCATAGAAACGAAATCCTATCACTAACCAACGCAGATGTAAAAGGTTACACTGGAAACTGCCTCTTCGATTCCAAATTACTGCAGGTAAACCCAAGAAATACCCAAGACCCAGAAAAGTTCAAAACTTTCCACAACTTAGATGACAAACCATTCAAACAGAGTAGCAAAACTAGCAAAAATAACTATAACTGTACCCCATGAGATTAACCCAAAGGTGAATCTTAACTGGATTAAAAGCTCATACACTTTGTCCAAATCAGTCAAGTTGCCTTGAGAACAAAGTAGTGTGGAGATGGCCATTGGGTTGATAACGTACATTGTCACTAAAAATATAAATAGCAAAGCTTATACCCTGGAACAAATCAAGCCATACAATATAATTTTCATTATTCTATCTTCATCTTTCTGATACTTTTGTTGCCAATGATTTAGTGTTTTTCAGGTTTTTTATCCCAGAATTTAAGTTCTGATGGCACCTTTAGAAACTAAATTTCTGGTCCTAAGAGATCCTAACAAATGGAAAAATCTCTTACAGAAACAAAACTGTCTCACTAACCAGAAAAGATGTAAAACGTTGCATGAATTTACTTCAGCATTAGTGTAAAACTTCAGGTGTTTAAAAATATTCAAAGACGTGGTGCATTGTTTATGATGCTTTTCTAGTTCTAGACTTTAACTGGAGAAGAGCATTGACCTAGCCTTTTCCAGACTCTTAATTTTGTGTTGCCAAAGCTCAGAACAGAATCTAATTATCGTGCATTTGCAATATCAGTGTGCCTTCTCCCACCACCACTAAAATCCCCGGTTCATAATAGTAGACTAAGCCAGTGTTTCAAAAATCAGACCAGAGGATATTGAACCACAAAAAGCAAAAGTCAAGGTTATGAATCAAATTCAATGGAGCCTGTCTTAATAAAATATACAAAAGAATTTAACAATTAACAACAAAAAATAATGAACATGCTGAAAAATTGTTCTGGATCGTTTACGTAGTTCCTGTTCCAGCCAGAAACGTGCCTGAGAAAAGGTTGATTTTAGACTCCTGGTAATAAGTGGTCCTTCGATAATATTCATCTAAGCAGAGGCTTGATCCATCCATGTGAAATTTTCTTCAAAAGCACTATGAAGGAATACACGAGTGACCAAGAGAAAAAGAAAGTTGGAATATTGAATAAGATATGCTTAAAGTATGCTTAAACTGCAGTTTCCTTCCCATTCTTCTTTTCATCTTAATTCTAATAGAAGTTCATGTACATAAACATTTTGAAATGCAGGAGTTGAAGGCATTGGAGATGTTTATGCTCTGCAACTTATCACTAGGTTTGGTATGTTAGCATCTCTTAAATGATATTTTTGAATTGTGAATTCCTTGAACATGCTCTACTGTTTATTAGGTGAAAAACAATATTCAAAAAGAGAAAGTAGTTAAACAAACATCATTTTGAGTTTATATTTTCAGTGTAATATTGAAGTATATGAAACAAAAGGGAACCAGTGGTAAAGCTTATGCATATATTTGCTGACTTCTTCTGGTCTCCCACTTCCAATGGTAGGCACATTGGAGAATCTGTTGGAGTGTGTTGATCAAGTAAAAGAAGAGCGCATTAGGGAGGTAGGGGCATTATCCCTTCTATTTGTGAGGGAGTACCTAGGAATGAAGAGCATAGTCTCCATGAAGAGGCTTTTTGCATGAAAGTGACTCTTGTATTTAATGTTTTTGTATGGAAATATATAGCATCCATTCCTTAGTAGGCCTTAGTATGGTTGGCTTTGATATCTATTTCTCTTGTATGCAGTTTAGCATTATTGAAAAGAGAGAATTTTGTTGAACTAGATCAAGATTTATCATATGGCCAGGTTACATGGTTTGTCAATTGTTACTCTAGGTTAGCCTGTCTAAAAGACTTGCATTATATACTAAAACATTTCTGTGAGAGGAGGCTATCAAATGTTTTTTGAAGCCTATTGTTCTTGAACCACCAGTTCCCCTGCCTAGTCAAAGAAAAAGATATTGCGATCAATTCTCACCTTTGTGCTGAACTTTATAAACAAGTTTATGACAACTGAAATTCTGATTGCAATATGAACACAATGGTTAGACTTTTAGGACATACCAGAAAGGTTATCTTCCATTTTTTGGGCATCTTTCCCTTTCAAACGAATAATTCATTTTTGTGAGCATATGCAATTCGTGTCTGAACTCTGAAGCAGGGAGGAGACTAGTTGGAGATTAATTGTCATTGGATATGTTTGACTTTGTTGATTACAGAGAAATTATTGTGCTTTTGTCAAACTTAGTTGTTGATTAGGGAAGTTCTATAGTCTACTTCTACAATTCAACATCTCGACATTTTTTGGAGTTTGTTTTATCTTTTTTAATATGATCTCCTTTCCAATTTGTATTTGTTTTATCTTTTTTAATATGATCTCCTTTCCAACTTGTATCTTTTTGGTTTTTTCTTATTGATATGGTCTTCTTGTTTTATCTTCTATGACATTGGCCTGACTCTATGGGATTAATTGTTTTAACTTGTACTAATTGAGGTTCTTAGTGAATCGTGTAAAGGTGTCCAATTAAGTTTTTGCTAGGAAATAAGAAGAGATGAGATCATGGAATTGCACTCTGAATTTATTGTGCTTAGACATTTCACAGCTTGTTGGCTACAGTTATAATACTTGTGAATTGATTGTCTCCCAATTAATGCGAATATTGCAAATGTCTCAACTCCCTTGCCTTTTCTAATTTTTATCTTTTATTTTTATTGACACAGGCCTTGCGAGCAAATGCTGATCAAGCAATCCTAAGCAAGAAATTAGTAATTATTTCCAACTTTTTGAATTTAAGTATTTTCTGATTGCATCTTTATCTTTATTCATGAAAGATTGATGCTTCTATATGTCAAGTGATATTACTATTTATATAAAACTCATCATTACACTAACCACAGGAAAATCAATGCACTCAAAAAGTGATGCATGGGATATTCATTCATTTTATAATGCAATATTAGACGCTGGTTACACAAACTTTTGGCCATTGGATGACAGGTTTTGGTACTATAATTCAAATTTCCGTTTCCACTTTGCTTGATTTGTATAAACTATCACTTCTAACTATTGATATTTACTTGACCAGCAATTTTTGACCTGATTTTGGGAAATTTGTGATCAATTTTGATGTAGGCTTATGGGATTTTGTTCTTGATTAAATTGTGACCCAACTGTGTTTCAAAAAAATTTTATCCTTGTACATCTTTTTGAGTTATTTAATTCTTTAATCTATCTTGTTTTGATTTCGAGTGTGTTAGAGACAGATAGAAAGAAAGTAGTTCCAAAGATTATCATCTATTCTCATGTCAGAAGTAATGACACATGAACTTAACCATCTGCGTGCTGTTTCATTCTTTTTTCCCAGTCCATTTCCTCTATCGATGTGATAAAATTGCATTAACTAGACTGGGCACAAATTTACTTTCTGCTCGAGATTCATTCTAGGCCTTGAGAGTTTAACTGCTTTTTAATTAGAAATGAGTTACTGGAGTAATTACTTTATTCTATTGAGGGGCGGGGCTTAAGTTACAAACTTAAATAAGTTTTAACACTAGATTTTCATGTTTATTATGATAGGCGCTGCTACGTTCTGATCTTCCATCATATATGGTGCCATTTGCTACTGAAGATCTAACATTTAAGAAACCAGAGGTTTGTATAATAACAGCTTTTATCGCATCCCTATACATGTGAAGCTACGTCTGTTTGAGGTATCCAAAGCCTCTCATCTAAAGCATATGCATAGCTTTCTTGTTATATAGGATAAGGGTAAATTTTCAAAACAATTAGAAATAGGTCACTGCTATTGCCACAGATGATGTTGATGAGACGCCATTCGGTCATGTGCTTACCTTTGCATAGGCATAGATGCTGCTGCTTTGATTGTTTGTTCTTTTTCCTTTCTTCGGGGCAATTTCTGTGCCAGCTTTACTGATATATGCACTTCACTTCTATGAAGAAATGCTGTTGTGGTTATCTGAAAATATACAGCTGTCTCTTTGTTTTTAATTGTTAATGCAATTGAAAAAACTAAAAATGATTGAAAGATTATAAGAAGGCACACCTACACATATGCACATGCTTGGAGCATGAAATTCTCTGATTTTTCAAGTCTTTGGAGTGGTACAGGACAATGGGGAGAAATTCACAAGCCTATTGACCGCCATTAGTGCTTATGCGGAAGGATTCTCGCCTGATAGAATCATTAGAAGAACTTCATATCTGTGGAAAAAGCTTGAAGCTCGGTGAATCATGCTGCAGTCAACTTGTCCGTTGTCCCGATAGGTTGGTAATGTCAGAACGAGTGTACAGGTTTGAAATCTCCAATCCATTTTTGTATTATTCTTATTTTAAGACCACTGGATTGAAATTCCTGAAATATGTTCATTGGAAAATGTCAGTGGCATTTGCAGGGATATGAGAGACGTGTGTGATCGTTGTAATTATCTTATAATTGCAGGTGGTAAGAATATGATTCAAGTGGAGCTTCTTAGAAGTTTTGTATGCAGAAAATTCAGGGGTGAATTTAGAGGCATTGCAAGATGTATGAATACATAAATTGAGAATAATGGAAAGTAACTTGAGTATACCAAAGGCAAAGGAACTTCTGTGCATATCATCCTATGCATTTCTATAAAGGTCGGCAATGGATCGGGCAGACACCAAAACAACATCGTTTTGTCAGATGGGTTTTTTTGCAAGATAGTATTTGATTGCCAGTTTCCTATATCATCTCTTAAGCTTTTCTTCGTCAATTTCATCAAAATGCTTTGATATCTGCTAATTGCCTAAAGAATTGTTCCTTTTTCAGTCATCATTCACTAACAACCTGTTTGGAAACCTTCGAATTGAATTCATTAACGAATTGAATTCAATTACATTAATAAGATCGAATTGAATTTAATTTACACTGTATGAAACAAATCTAGTAATATTATAATTGAATTCAATTACTCATGCCTTCGTCGCTTAACCAAGTGGTTGGGGGTTCGAATCCCACCCTTGGGAATGCAGCAAGCTCCTGGGTCAGTTGTAGTCCTCCCATGTTGGAAATGTTCCCACAGCGAAGGGATTAGTTACTGATTCCGTCGGTAGATACCCTGGGTGCACCAAAAAGAATTGAATTTAATTACACTGTTTGAAACAAATCCAGTAATATTAGAATTGAATTTAATTATTTCATAAGATTTATCCCTGACAAAAAAATAATGTTATTAACTAATAAGGCACGCATTAGTGCCACAAACTCATAACCATGTTGTCAATTTATTTACACACAAAATTTGCAATTAATCATGAAATTTGTGCAAAATTAAACAATTAGTAAATTAAATAATAATGCACAAAATAATTAATTTAATTTTTGCATGTATAATAATCATGAATATATACATACAAAATTGGCAATTAATCACATGTAATTTGTGCAAAATTAAACAATTATTATATGTATGTCATAAAATT
>JANKOD010000192.1:1847766-1858600 GCA_026284645.1 Erythroxylum acuminatum
CTGAAGAGGCTCTAGGTTCGGGTGTTATAGGGTAAAGCCTGTTGGCTTGGGGTTAGATGCTTCTTCTAAGGTTGTTTATCTCGTTTTTCCTTTAATGAAGTTGTTTTTGCTAAAAAAAATATATAGTCCTTATCCATCAAAGAATTTGAAATTTATTTGAAAAAATGACTGTTAAATGAAAAGATTTATTTATTTAATTTACAGTAACTTATTTTTATAAAATTAATAAATTAAGTAATAAACAAATCAATTTTTAACAAGAAAAGTTATTAAAATAGATCAAATTGAATAGTAAAAAATCAAACCAAAAAATTAAATAATTTAAATTTTTTACAATTGAACCGACTGAGTCAGATGAATTCTTCGACCATTGCTCTTATCCTATAGATATGAGCATTTATATTTTTCAGTATAGGTATAATTTACCACATAAAATACTCTGTTCCAACCTTGTTTCATTAAATCTCATCCATATATTTGTGTAGAGTTCATATAAATGTATGAATAAAATTTAATAAAACATAATAGGAATACCATAATTGAAACAGGAGATTTGATCTCATAATTTACAGGTATGTTTAGTTGATCATTAGGTTGGTTATACCTCCTGGACAAAAAATATGTATCAATCAAATCAACAAAATATTAATGTAACTAACCTCTTGAGCTGAGTTATTAAGTTTATAAATATTGGTCATTTAATTAAACTTTTTAAAATTTAATTATTGATAAAGTTTTTAAAAGGTTAAACATTTTAGAATATGTTATTTTTATATTTTCACATATTTTATAATTTATTTAATTATATATTTTTGTTATAAATATATAATAATTGAGAATATCATAAAATTTAAAATAAAATTTAAATTATAAGAAAAAAATAAAAAATTGGATATAATTAACCAACAAAAGAGTAACAAATAAAAGTCATGCACGTTATGTTACTGTAAAAAAGTAAAACAGTCTACAGATTTTCAGAAGTCAAATCATTAGTACAAGAAGAAATAACTTTCCTGAATGACCGACTGTTAAGAAATAACTTTCCTGAATGACCGACTGACCGATGAAACAGAAGCAGAGGTTCGGTTGCCGGTGGTTGTTGGGCGTTAGTGCAAAGCATTGTACGAACTTTATTTATGGTGGAAGACCCCAAATTTAATGTTTTTTCCCCATTATTTAATAAAATTAAATGTTCCTTTCCCTTTCTTTTCTTTTTATTTTGTCTTTTGCCTTTCTTATAAACAAATTTATACAAAAATAAGGAAGTATATATGTAAAATAAGGTTTTTTTATTAACTTAATATGTAATTTTAATTATTTTGCAATTATTTATTCATTTATTATTTTTTAAAACCACTTTTAATTTTTTTTGCGAATTTATTAAAAACAATCTCTATATTAATTAGAAATAAAATTTCTCTATAATTGTTGAGTGGCCATTGTTTCATGCTTGGGTTAGTTCCCGTCCATTTTTTCAAGTAATCCGCTATCGGAAATTATTTGGGCGCATGTCTCGTGCGTAATCGGATTAACCGGCCAAAATTAGCCTCAATCATACGAGGTAATTGATTTACACTTCTTACTTGGTGTAGTTTATTACATGACTCGTGAGTGAGAACTGAGTTTCCATCTAGCCCTGGATTACTGTTGCATATTCAACTCCTATTGCAGCTGCTACTGTTGTTTTCTTAATATACTCGATTGGTTAATGAAGCTTTTATGATAGAATTTCTCTAGGAATCTCTAGTACTTTTAACTTTATCGGCTACATTTTTTGGCGTAACTGATTATTTCTTACCTCCAATACAAAACCTCGATCCTTTATTAACGAATGATGAAACCTCCCTTTTGTTTGTGACGATCCAACTCCAAATTGAGAAAAAGCTCGAAAGGGAACTAATCACTCTTATCTAAGATAATTATTATCTCTAGGATCGCCTTTGGTGGAGTTATTCCGCGAAAGTGTTAGTGTAAGATAATCCACTTTGACTCATTTTTATGATTTACACACTTGTGTACTTTTAAACCCTTTCATATTCTACCAACTGGATTTTTACTAAAACATTATTGTTGTTTTTTTATTATTTAATTTTATATCATTAATTTATTAAATAATTTATAAATTAATAATTTTAGGTAAGACATTTAAAATTTGGTAAGTTGTTCGGTAAAAAGATTTATTTGATATTTTTACTTGAAGAAAAAAAGCCATCTATTTCTTTATAATATTGACTAATTACTATAAAAATTATTTATGTATATTTAATTAGTTTTCTCTTTATTGATAACTCAAAAAATATTTAAACCTAAAAAATTTTATTCATAACTCAAAATCAATATCAAATCAAAACTTTTAATATTACTTCATTTTGAGTAATAAAATATATAAAAATAACAAAATATGGTATAGATAATTAGATAATAATTAAATAATATTATATGGGAATTAATAATTTATAAATTTAATTAAGAAAAAAAATCTACCTACAAGAATCTAGTCTAGTTATCACCTAAAAGAGCTATAAGGTATGGTGATCAGTCTATTATTAATTAATGGAGCACCTCAATACACTGAATCAGTCAGTCTACGATCTTTGGTATTAGGACACGTGGAGTGAGGTCCTTGTAACATGCCCTTTGTGTATCTGTCAAAACTTGCAACACATTAATTACGTCAAAAAAATATCTTATTTCGATTTTGATGAAGTAGGTCTATGATAATAAATTAGGAGTACGTAATGTAAATGGGGTTGTACTTGTAAGGCAATGTTTTAAAAATTGAATTAGAAGTTAAGTAGGCAATACAAAAGGTTTATGTTTAAAAGGTTTAATTGATATTATATTATCACAAAATTAGTTAAAGATTAAATAAATTTAAAGAATAATTAAAAAATATTGTTATTATTTGTCGAAAATTTTAAAGTTTAATTGAAAAATGAGACTATTAAGTGAAAATTAATTGATTTATTTTAATTTATAAAAATTTATTAGTTTATGAAAACTAAACAATTAATTAATATACCAATCGAGTTTTAATAACAAAAATGATTAACTCAAACTAAAAAGTTGATCGATTCAAAGTTTTACAATTAAACCGATTCTTTTTTTAAAACATTGCTTACTAATGTTTCTTTTTTTTTATTCCCTTCTTGTTGTTAAAAAAATTATACACGAACTAAAAATTTTAAAATTAATCGTAGGTTTAAAGGGGTTTAATTAATGTCTAGACTTTTTCTGTTGAGAAATTAAAAAAATTTGAGCAGCAAAGTGCAATTAAGCTTTAGATGCTATTCACGTTATACCTCATAGGAGGTGGTCGAGTTAGTGGAGTGGGAGGTATGGAGTCAAAAGGTCCTGTATTTGAATCCCCTACTTACGCTCTCTTGATCGAGTCTATCGTATAGGATTTGTCTAATGCGAAGTTCTCGATTGACGTGATTTGTAGGCTATTGCGAAAATCTCAAATTTTACCTAGTGCGTATCCAGAAGTTAGCGGCTGCAGGTTCCTCCTTTTTTTTAAAGTTACGTAATTATGAACAAAATGGTCAACCCATTAGTTACAAAGTAGAATGACTATCAAAAATTTGAAATGATAAGTTTAAATTTAATTTTTTTTGAATTTATAAAATAATTATTCAAAATTTAAAGGAATAATTAATTTTAAAATTTTTATTTTACTATAGAAGCATGTATAGTTTAACTTATGATTTTATTTGTATTTAATTATGCGATTTGGAGTTAGACTTATACCCTAAAATTATAAGTATTAGTATTTTCAAAATCGAATTGGAAGTTAAACTGGTAAGACAAGAGATTTCATATTTAAAAGATTAAACCGATATTAGATTATCACAAGCGGTTAAAGATTAAATAAAATTAAAGAATTTGAAAATTGATTGTAGAATATTGTCCTTACCTATCAATTTTTTTAAAATTTTAATTGAAAATGAGACTATTAAATGAAAATTAATCGGTTTATTTTGGTTTATAAAAATTGATTAGTTTACGAAAACTGGTTGATTAACTAATAAACTTATCATTTTTTAACGATAAAGATTATTGAACTAAATCAAACAAAAGGTAAAAAAGTGAACCAAAAAGTTAGTCAGTTCAAAGTTTTACTATTAAACCGGTCAAAGCAATCTAACTTTTAAAACATTAATAGCTTTTAATTAGTTATATTTTAATTAATTAATTATAATGTAATTAATTACTTGTTAATAATATCCTAATTAATACTATTTTAATTAATTAAAATATTTTAATTAAAGAATGAATTATATTGTAATGAATTATATTATATTATAATTAATTAATTATATTATAGTTTATTAATTATTTACAATATTTTAATTAATGAATGAATTATATTTTAATTAATTAAATGATTAATTATATTATTATTTTAATTAATTATATTCTAATTAATTAATTGTATTTAATTAATTAGTATTAAATATATTTTAAAAAAAAGAGTCACTACTAAAAAATGAGTTTCATTCCTTACTAAATAGAGGGTACGGAGGATTCCTCAAAAGTGGGATATCAAACTATTGTCCTTGTAATGATAATCAACAACCAGCTACTCACTTTTCATTCCTTACCTATTAATCCCTTCTGAAACTCATCAACCAAGTACCCCCCTAAAACAATTAGGTCATTACCTAGTTAGCATATGAAATATTAAAAATGGTTTAAACCCTTTTCGTGAGCCTAATTTCTCTCATAATATGATGTAAAAGGAGGATTAAGCAATTATAGTATGCCCTTTTTTGGACGTTTAATCTTAATTGCTCAAACAAATATACCCATCCAATCGTATTATTTTTGTGCCCACTATAATTAATGTGTTACAACTATGTTTATATGATATGATATATTGTTTTCCTGCCCACTATAATTAATGTGCTACAACTATGTTTATATGATATGATGTATTATTTTCATGCCCACTATAATTAATGTGCTACAATTATGTTTACATGATATGATATATTATTTAAGATAAGGGCATATTAATTTGTAAGAATAAGAAATTATAATAGATTACAAAGTTTTTTTTATATTTATTTGTTCTGGTGTTAAACTTTTATAAAATTTTAATTAAAACTTTTAAAAAATAGAATGATGCAGCTTAAAAATTTGTATTCATTAACATTTTATTAATGTGGCTGATAAAGCAATATCAAAACTATTTTCTTAAAGGATTACGTGAAATTTTCTTCTATTATTAATATACCATCGGATCTTTCTTAGCCTCACGACTCAGTGAGATTTAAAGTGGATGTTGATGATGATGATATTATTTTGCCATTAAATTAGTAAAATATTAATTAAAATAATATTTTGAAATAAAATAATATTTTGAAATAAATTATCTAATTTTGAATATTTAATTAAAGATTTTAAAAGTTAAACATCAAGATAATTTTTTAAAATTCGTTGCTTTTTAATTCATTTCATGGGGTAATTTATTGTTAAAAATAAAAATACAAAAATTAGTATTTATTAAAATACCTTTGGAACGCCGCACATGCATATGCTTGAGATTTGAGGTGTGAAAAGTCAACTTCGAAGGCTCAAAGCTTAAAAAATGAATGTCTTTTTGACAGAGACTGGCATGTGTATTTAATAAAAACTGATGGAAGGAATGACCTACTTTCTATATTCAGCAATCAATACTTCTTTAATGGGTAGCCGCGTTTAATTCTACACATATGAAAATCCCAATTGGACCCGATAAATAAATAAAATTAAAATAATTTAATAATTAATTCCACTCCTGTTGTAATAAAAGTTTTGTTGGGATTTTTAAAAAATTTTCAATTCGATGTTAAAATTTTTAAAATTTTCAATTGAGTAATTAATCATTTAAAATCTTAATAATTCAATTCAAAATGTTAGTTTTTCTTCACGTGACTAATAGATAGACATTAATATGTCATTTAGTAGACATACCACGTTATCAAAAATAACATTTTGAGCTGAATTATTAAGCCTTTAAAAGTCGGTCACTCAATTAATAATTTAAAAAGTTTAAGTACTGAATTGAAACAAAATCATAAATGACTGGTACTAAGTTAAATTATTAATTCATATGATTGTTCTTTGGACACACTGTTAATTTCTACAGTAGGGTTCTCCTGTTTATAAGAGTTTTTGTAATATTTTATATAAAGATGAGTTTCAAATTTCATATTTAAAAAAGTGATGGGATGATTTAGAAATTTTACAAAATATTAATCAAAATATAATTAGTTAATATCGAATAAGAGTCCTCTTAAATTTGAATTTAAATATAATTATATTATGGTATTATATATTTTTACAAGGGTTTATTTAGTATTTCATATAAAAGTGAGTGTCAAATTTTGTATTAAAAAAGAGAGGTGAAAGCATACATATATTTATAAAAAGTTATTAATTAATTTCTAATTAAATATTTTTAAATATACAATTCTTGCTAATGTAAAATATATTTTTTGTTGGATAAGCATGAATTTACTACGTTGAAATAGAGCAAATATCTACTAATAATAAAGAATAATTTTTAGACTTTAAGTAGTTAATATAAGACTGCGTATTATTAAACTTCCAAAAATCTTACTTATCAGTGAGATTTTTAGGGTTATCGTTATTATTGTCGTAAAGTTACGAGAAAAACAAAATTGAGTAAAAAAGCTTTTAATATATAATCTATAGCTATATATATGTGCAAGCTTTATGAAATCCGACTGAATATGGGCATCGATGGCCAAATTTTATAAAATATAATTAATATTATTATAGCTCCGGATTGGGATATCCTCTATTTCACCCTAAAAAGTCGGATTAAATCATCCAAAATGTGGAGCGTTTATATTTATCGATCGTGATTTCTTGAATCTGTTTATCGAAGTACTCATTTACAACCTAATGATTTCTATCTAACATGGCCAACAATTCCACTCGGGTGACCAGACCTACTTCATTATCTGCTGGTACTTTCTGATTCGAAGATGGACCTCTAAGTATTTCCGGTGGCTTTGAGTTCCTAATCTCTTACTTGAGATGATGAAAAAATTCCATACATCGTGGAATTGTAGCTAGAATGATGTGATCGCCACCGTCTGATCTTTTTTCGACCAAGGTGGGATTGGAATGTTATCCGGGCCAAATATGGTAAATTTATTAAATTAATGTATACTCTGTTTATAAATAATGTTCTATTCCATTTTTATTTTTATTTCAATCATTTTACAATTATAAACCACCAAACAAGAGTTGTACAATAACTTCCATTAAAATTCTACGTATACTAACGATATTTCTTCATATGTGGACTCTCGTTTCACCTACTCACGGTTAGGTTGTAAATATCCCATTCAGGAAAAGAAAAAGGAATTTAATTTAAATAAAACAAATATATAAAATACCAGTTGTACTGGTCCCAACCCAAAACACAAAAAAATAGAGTAGAGAGTAGTACTCTGAAGTGAAGTGAACACATGCATGCATGTCACAATTATTTAATAAAAAAGATAAATGTTTGTGGCACTGATGTTACATGCATCGAGAAAGGTTCTTTTCGTTATGAGTTGTAAGCTCTTTGAATATTTCACCGATAAGTCTTAAAAGAATTGCATGATGAATTTTCGACCTATATATAAGTGAAGTGGTGTATATAATAGATTCCATAAGAGATGGAAGATAAACAAAGATTGGTTGTAATCTAAATTTTTGTTATGTTAGCCAAGAAATAAGTTCAGCATCAATTCTAAAAGCCTGCCTTTAGAAATCTAAACTAACTAATCTTTCGACCCAAAACATTACGTAAATTATTTAAGTAGAATTGTTATTTAAGGTTTCTTTAAAAATATAATTTAATTTTAACTGATATTTATAATATTATTATGTTACAATTTAATGATTTTCCATAACTAAGAACAAAGTTGCGTACTATAGAATCTTTTTAAATCTATGTTTTAGCGGAACTTTCGCTGAATTGTTGTTGTTGTAGTTTAAATTAATGCTTTTAAGATGGTATCGAAAATATCTTAAATTTTAAAAAAATTTTAACGGTTTATAATATAATAAGAATCATCAATATAACTTATATGTTATTGAAGCTAAGTAATAAGTATCAGTCAAAGATTGATATAATCTTAAAAATATGTTTTAAAATATGACTTAAAAAGTGTAATTTTCACTTTAATAATTCTTTTATGGTTATATCTGTTAACACTTTTATTCTTTATTTAAATTAATATTATTTTTAATAATGTTAAGATACAAAGTAAAACCGATTATATGATTAAAACTTACCCAATTTTAAAATTTTTATAAAATGTTGAGATGCAAATCATGTTTTTTTTAAAATATTATTCAAATGATAAAAAACGTGTCCAATAATTTTCGGTCAATAATGCCGTGATCGTGGCGGTGGCTACGATGGCAGGGGCGGTGGCGGTGGCGCAATAATGGCGATAATCCATTGGGTAAAAGAGTGAAATCAGACTTATAAGTGCTTAGAACGTAAAGAAATAGTTATGATAGAGAGGTTGTCTCTGATTTTTATCACGTGAAGGAAAAAAAGAGAAAAATAAATAAATATTAAAATAATAAAATAATACTAATAAAAAAAGTAATAAATAAAAAATTTAAACAAAAGATAAGATTGATGGTCCCATATTAAGAACAAAATAGTATATATAATAATAAAACTAATTAATGCTTTCCATTTCCAATTATGAAAATAAAATAGAAAGAACATATGATATGATTATACGATGCCCCACCCATTTATAGATACAATCTTAGGTATCTTTGACTTTTGTTGTGTTGGAAGAGTAGTTCTTGGAATGGAAGTCCAGGAACAAGACCAGAAGAGTAGCGATGAACACTGCGTCGAAGCACCAACTCCAGATGCCAGAGCAACCCTCTCCGGTGAGGTGGTAGTAGAAGATGACGACCATGATTCCGAAACTGGCGAAGAACTGCATAATCTGACAATCCGTGACTCGTTTCTTCCAGCTTGGACGTGACCCTAATGCACACAGCAGGTAATAGTAGTACATTATCACATGCACGGCGGCGTTTGTGATAATCACCGCCGGGAACATAGACTGCGAGGTGTTCAACGATATGTAACACATTATCACTACAGTTGCATGGTGGTAGAGGTGGAGGAAAGTGAGTCTTCTCTTGGAGTTGCTCAATATGATCAAAAGGGTGTCCATGAATTCGTAGATCTTGGACATATAGAACACGTAGGCCCAGAAGAAGAGAGGGCCTTTGGGGTAGGTGTTGATCGGGAGACAGACGATGTAATGCAAAGTCGGTGCATGGAAGAGGATGGAGAGACAGCAACCGAGGACCATGAGGGAGGAGAAGGATAAGAGGAGCAAACTATGGAGGACTTTGATTGGTCTGACCACGTGAGGACCGGCGGAGGGAAGAGGGATGCGAGAGAGGAGGAAGGTGAGTGAGAGGTAGGAGAAGACGACTGACACAACAAAGAACGGGGAGGCGCCAAAGTTGTGACCCTGTTTCCATGAAAAGTTGAGGATTTTTGGTTGGCTTACAAGCAAATATTCGAGTTTTGAAAAGAAGGGGTTGCTCTTCAGGTGATCCTCTGACCAATGTTTGATGGTAGAGAAAATGAACTCCATGGGACACTGAAGAGCTTGAGCTTGAGCTTGAGATTGGAAGTGTGAGACTGGCAAGGAGAGAAAAGGAGTTGAATTTATATATAAATGAAGGTTGGGAGGAGACATTAAAAGGGAAGCAAACACAGCTGGCTGATCATAGACATCAGGGTCTGATCTGGGTCACTGTTCTTTTCTCTTTATTTATTATTAGCATTTACCATTCTAGCTAACTGAATATGCTCTGCTTTTCATATGTCCCCTACGCCATATCTACTCCTCTAAATATCTGATCTGACCTTTCATCGTTTGCTTCGTCTTGCTATTTTATCTCATTTTAGCTCTTCTTTATTTATCTATCTCACTAGGGATAGGAACGCTAAAAGGGTCTTAGTTTGGTCTGACTTATAATTAGCAGGTTTAGTTTGAATTCATCGGACTCGATTTTCGAGCTAATTAAGTTTGGATTCTTTAAGTTTTTCAGTTAGGTTTAGATTCGGTCTTTTTTGGACTTTGTGTGAACTTCTTTCAAGCTTAAGTTTAATGTTTTGGTTTATTTTTAATTAATTAAATCTAATAGTAAATTAAATTATTCATAATCTTATTAATAGTAAATATATTAAATAATTAAGTAATATTTATTTATTTAACATAAATCATATTATAAAAAGCAAATATTCATAAATTTTGAAAATTAGAAGAAGCAAAAACCTTTACTAATTCTAAAAATATATAGAAAGACAAACAAATCTTAGTTTATATGAATTCCAAATCTAACTCAATTCATTATCATTCTTAATTAGAAATTTGTATTAAAAAATATAGTAATTATGTGATATACAAAAATCCCTCAGCGCTCAATCGTTGATTATTGGTATTATTATTAAGATGGACTCTTTGGAGGTCAATAAATACTTTTTTTCACCACAATAGTCTTTTTTTAAAAAATAAGTTTTTGACTGTAAAATAAAAAAGCATTTCTTTAATAGATATGACTTTTTTGGCAGCCAAAATACAGCTTTTTAAGAAGTTCAAATTTGGAGGTTCTAAAAAAGCGTTTTTTTAGGTAGATTTTTCAGATTAATTAATGACCTATTTTTAATCCCTTTTGCCCTTATTGTTTACACATAATTCCCATAATACTCACAAACTCACCTTCCCGTTTATTATGTATTTAACAATGTACTCAACTTGAATGTTTATTTTGG
>JANKOD010000192.1:1887338-1898055 GCA_026284645.1 Erythroxylum acuminatum
TCCAAATAACTTAAGAAGTACTAAATAGTAAGAAATCCAATATCAACTAGGAATCTAAACTAACTGCTCCTGCATCATAAAATGTTCAAAATATTAAGATCTATCAGTGTCATTTCAAGTTAGTACATCTCTCAATTAGAAAAACAGCTCGAGTGATAAATAGCATTCATTCCACAACCAAAAGACAATGTTCAATATTGGAATAATTTCAAAGCCTTTCCTTGACTTTGTCCGTGTCAGCAAATAAAGAGGTTTAGTTATGGATCCACATTATCCAATTTCCAGAAAACCAGATCATTTGGAGATTCATTCTGGAATAACTTATTTCACCTCCAAGCAAAAGAGTTCCAAATTGTCATTTTGAAAAATAAAATGACATTTAAAACCTTTGTTAAATCAACTTTATTCAATTTTCATGGCATTTTTAGAATATATGTAGACTTCCATACCAGTTCACAAGTATGATACAAAAAAATAAACTATGTATTTTGCTCAAGAAGATTAAAAACAGCTAGTCTCCATTGGGCAAGATCTTTCAATTAAGAAAAATGTGTAATACCAGCTAAATAATTAAATGAAAGCCATCTCTATAGAAATGGAAAATCAGGCAGTCACTGAGCCGCAATGACCAGAAGACAGCTCAAAATTTTATAACCATATGACTACTAGGTAGATCAAGTATGTTAAGAAAACATAGTAAAAAAAAGGATAATGGAGCATACACTAGCAAGGGAATTTGCCATTCTGAGAGCCAGATTTTTGTTTTCTAGTAAGGATTTGCTTTCTTGTATTACTCTTTGAGCAATAACTGGCTGTGAAGGGCCAAAAAATGATCCATAACTGCAGAAACATAACATAAGCCGCATATCATTACAAATCATTAATAAAATGTAACAAATGAAATCAGACAATCAATCTCCACATAATGAACATGATTCTTGACCACAGCAAGCTAATCTCAATAGCAGTGATGTAACAGGAATTCCAGTACAGTTTTCTCAGTTAGATGCCCCCCAGGTAAAACTACTCTTAGTGGTTAGATTTATAAACATACGTAAGCTCAGTTTCATGGCCTGGAAACTGGATAAAAGCCTCTGTTCATGCAGCAATTTCATAAAAATGAAACATGTTTTCAAGTTCCAAAAAAAATTCTCCAAGCAGTTTGTATTCAGAAAAATAAATGTCCAAAAACCAATTTTGTCCTAAACCAAATAAAGAAGAGCACTGTGAATCTGCGATTCTCTTGCACTTTCTCCTCCCTCTCTCTGTCCCTCTGTGTCTTTCTTCCAATTTGTCATTTTTCTGAATCATCCAAGACATTCTGTTCAAGATAGTGCTGGACAGAGCCGTCTGCCTCATAGTTTACTGCATCTATTCTCTAGTTCATGCTGGCTTGGATCTCTGCATCTCTCTCTTCACCATGGTCCAAGGTTATGCCCCTCTTGTTCGCATTGGTCTCCCTCTTTGTTGCTGGATCATTTCTATTGTTCCCTAATTCATGCTGGCTCTCCCTTTCTAGGTCAATGGTTGTTCACAAGTTTGGTTCTCTGATCATTGAAGGTACAATTGCCAAGAGTAATCAAATTAAAATTTCCGTACATTTTATGGATATTTGTAAAGCATTTCTCTAGCCTCTTCATATCCTTTATTGTCTGGAGTCAGCAATTTTGAGCATCATGGATCATCTACCCCAACATTAAAGTCACATTGAGAGCTTCAACTACCCACTTATCTTTGCACTCAATAAATCAACACTAGATGTGCACCAAGTATGGAAGACATAGGTGTGGATAATCATCCTGGGCAGTTATATCACTACCTCAAGCAGAAGTTACACATCCAATGCCAATCATTATGCATGGAACAACTATGAAATCGTTGCATATATCAGTTTATGTTCTCAGTAACAACATAGCAAACAACTCCATCAGGACAAAGCAAAAGAAAAATGTATATTGCTTACCTATCTGCATGAGTTTTCTTATTGTTTTCTTGAAACTTGGAAATCGAGGAGGTACTTCCCTTCTGTCGCTTCTTTCTTATCTGTTCTTTGATCCTTTCTCTCAGCTGAAGGTAATCTAGTTCCTCTGCAGTTGGTTTGCGTTTCTCTTCTTCTTCCTCTTCGTATCCCTCTGCTTCGCCTCCTTCCTCTTCATCTTCCCCATATTCCCCGTAATCATCATAATCTTCATATTCCTACACCAAGTAACCCTAATTAATGGGACAAAAAAAACTATTCAAATTGGTCAACATAGTGCTAAAAGGATTAAGTTATTGACGGCATAAAGCCTAGAATAGCTTACATCTCTATCATATCCCCGCATTTCAGGCAAAAATTTGTGAGAGCAATTGGGGGTTGCAACACGAATCTTGAATTCCTGAGATGTGAAACAAACATAGTTGTAAAAACAAGTACTAAAGTTAACAGCAATACTTATGATCACACGAATTTATTGCATAATCTTGTTATCAAGATTCATAAACTTCCCAACTTAAACAGCGAAGAAGTTCAATGCGACACCAAGACTAAATTACCTCCAAAAAGCAGCACCCAGCTGCCTTAGAACATAATAATGGCCAAATCATGAAGGTCGACAAGGGATTCTAAAAAGGGTCAATAGGACGTATTCTGATTCTGATTGGGAATGAAAACTTTATTACTTTTCACTCCAATAGGATTGGATTGCGGTTCAGTTGACTGATGATCAGTTCAATAGCAATTATTACTCATTATTAGGTTTTATTGAATAATGGGTCAATCGAAATCAAATTCAATTTCGAAAAAGACAAAAACCCTAATCGTAAAGATGGGCAAGTAGGAATCAATCGACCAAGAGAGAAAAAGGTGCAACAACAACTTACCTGGAGATCGAAAGGTTGAACTCAAATCTCAGAAGTGGTGGATCAGGGCAGACGTAGAAGATGGGGTTTTAGCGATCACAAAGAAAAGCAATTGGAACAGAAGAATGGAGAGAGAGCGAGAAGAGGGGAAGAAGCCGAGGAGAGCCTTCTCGTAATATTATATTAACATTTTTATTATAATAACGTATTATTTTTTGGAAATTTTAATAATGTATTATTGTGATATATCATATAAGGTTAAATATTATTAATGTTAATTAAGCACAGAACACTCGGTTACAACCAACTAATCAGTACTCAAGCAACCCTCGTCTAGAAACCTGATCAGATTTCTTCTTTTGGTTATAATATTTATATTATATTTTATTAAATTTCATCTATATATTTATATAAATTTCGTATAATATATAATGTTTATAAAATGGATTGCAAATTATGAAGTCACATTTAAAATCGCAAAATTAAATCTCTTATTCCAGTTATAGTGTTCCTATCATATTTTATTAAATCTTATTCACACATTTATGTGAACTCCAAAAAAATTTACGGATGAAGTTTAATAAAGCAGGATTAAAACAGAATAACTGGAACAGAAGATTTGATAAATCAGAATCCAGATAAAAGGTCGTGATCGTGGCTATCATATACCATGCCAAATAGTAAATGTTTTCCTATTTTGAAAATATTACTAAAATAGGCTAAATTTATAATATTTAAATGTAATATTTATTACTTTATGGCTTTAATTTTGTTTTGCTTCAAATCACTAATAAACAATTAATTCTAAAATCAAAATTAACATATTTTATTATAATATTGATAATTAATATGTTCAACTTGAATCACATATTTTTAATTATGCTTGTATGTTTATTAAATTTTATTTTTATTAAATAATTCGTGTTCAATATAAAGAAGATTTGCTATCAAAAATAGTCATTATTCTTTTTTATTCGTTATTTGTGTTACATAGCTTTATTTCTACTTGACTAATTAGGTAAATTGCTAAAAGATCATAATTATACGAAAAGTTGTAAAATATAACAATTTTATTATGCGACAGTTAGACAAAAGAAAATTTGGATTGAGCGACTTCAAGATGACAATAGAAGTTGGTAGACATGGGAGAATGATTTGGAATCTGTGGTTAGTTCGTACTTCTCCAACATCTTTCGATCTCAGGTTTATGATGTTAACCCGGTTCTTGAACATATCCCGAATTTGATTAATAAGGATCAGAATGAATCGCTACTTCGTCCTTATACTGCAAAAGAAATAAAAGCTACTGTGTTTTCTATGATGCCGGACAAGTCACCTGGGCTTGATGGTTTTAACCCGGGCTTCTATCAGAAATACTAGGATATCATAGGTGGTGAAGTAGCTCAGACATATATTGATTATCTTCATTGGGGCAATTTTCCCAGAGAGCTGAACGAAACTGCAATTGTGTTGATTCCAAAGAAATCTAAGCCTAAAGTAATGGGTGATCTCCGTCCTGTTGCTTTATACAATGTACTTTTGAAGATTATTACTAGAATGATGGCTCACAAATTGAAAAGCTTATTGCCTTTAGCTATTTCGGAATCCCATAGTGCTTTTGTTGCAGATAGAAGCATTTAGGATAATTGCATTATTGCTTTTGAAATGATGCACTCATTCCATCGTCGAACTAGGGGGAAGAAATATTTTGCAGCTCTAAAGATCGATACCAGTAAGACGTACGATCTCATATAATGGACTTTTGTTGAGACAATTATGGTAAAAATGGGTTTTGCCCGTGGTTTTGTGGATCTCATTATTTATTGTCTCTCAACAGTCAGCTACAAGATTCTTCATAATGGGTTTGAAATTGGACCAGTGATTCCTACGCGGGGCCTAAGACAAGGAGTCTCTCTCTCTCTTTATCTATTCATAATCTGCACTAAGGGTTTATCAAGACTTTTTGATCATTCACTCTCAGCGGGCAGAATACAGGGATGTAAAGTTTCGAATGGAGGTCCTGCCTGATCTCATTTGTTCTTCGAGGACAATAGCCTTATTTTCTTTCAAGCTAATGCACAGGAAGCTAGTGAAGTTCAAAGATGTCTACAGATTTACGAGAGAGCATCAGGACAACTTATTAATTTTGAGAAATCTTCCATAATGTTTAGTGCAAATATCCCAAATTTGATGAGGGAGTCTATTTGTACCATCCTTGTTATTTCAGGAAAAGAGTCTTTGGGTAACTACCTTGGGCTACCTTCTCATATAAGGAGGAACAAGAATGAGGCATTTGGTTTTATAAAAGACAGAGTGTGGAAAAGATTGAACGCATGGAAGAGAAGACCACTTTCTAAGGTGGGTAAAGTTATGTTGTTGAAAACTGTATTACAAGCGATTCCTACTTATGTAATGAGTTTGTTTCTTCTACCTAAAACTTTTTGTACTGAATTAAAATGTATCATGACTCAGTTTTGGCAGGGAAATGGTGTTAATAATAATTAATGAGAAAGGAATTACTTGGATGTCATTGGCGAAAAATAAGATTTTAGATGGCCTTGATTTTAAAAAGATCCTTTCGATGGCCTTGGTTTTAAAAAGATCCATGAGTTCAATCTTGCACTTTTGGGAAAGTAGGGTTGGAAGTTGATGACTCAACCTGATTCGCTAGTATCTCGTGTTCTTTAAGCTCATTATTTTGCGGGTTCATCTTTCTTATCAGCAGATTTAGGAAGCAACCCGAGTTATCTACGGCGAAGTATTTGGGAAACCCGTTCTTTGTTACAATGGGGTATGTATTGAAAGGTTGGAGATGGTTCTCAAATTCTAATATGAGACTCACCGTGGCTCAATGATATGGAGAATTCTTTTATTGTTTCTTCAAGGCCTCCTAATTCAAATGTTTTCTTAGTTGCGGGTTAGTTGGAGAATGCTTCATGGAATCTTGATTTAATTCGCTCACTTTTCTTTAGTAATGATTGTGAACGGATTTTGGCAATACTAGTGGGTAGACGACCGGTGAGAGATGATTGGTGTTGAAAATTTGAGAATAAAGGTCGCTACACAGTGAAGAACGCTTATAAACTCTTGTGTCCCCTTACGGATACAATTTTGCCAAGTTATCAGCAGGTATGGAGGCAAATATGGAGCTGTGTGGTTCTGCCAAAGGTGATTATTTGTGTTTGGCGTGTTCTATATGGTGTATTACTGTGCTTATTGGTGTTACGAAGTCGACAAGTTGATGTCAATGTGTGTTGCCCGATTTGTAATCAAGAAGAGGAGACGTTACAACATGTGTTCCTCGATTGTCCACTCACAAAGCAGGTCTGGTCGAGAGTTCTACAAAACTGGCAGCATTTAGGAACAATTTCTTTGCTCGACTGGTTTGCATCCTTCTCTCTACCTGCACCGAAAGATCGACAGTATACCATTTTGATGATAATTTGAGCAATCTGGCAGAGTAGAAATGGAGTTGTGTGGAATAATAAATCGAGATCGGCCAATGCCATTGTTTGTTTTGCGCAGAGAACATTGGAGGAGTGGCGACTTGCTCATGCTTCTGGTACTGCTCCAGGAACACCAGCAACAAGAACGTTGAGTTGGCAACCTCCAAAAGTGGGTTGGGTGAAGGTTAATGTTGAGGCCGCCACCGGAAGCAACTATAATTTCATGGCTGCTGCAGCTGTTGTACGTGACACTAATTTGAGTTTTATAGCTACAAAATCGTGGAGGTTTCCAGGTAGATTGAATGCTAAAAGTGCAGAGGCAATAGCTATCAGAGAAGTCCTTAGTTGGGTCAAGCTTTAGAATTGGGATAGAGTTATTATTAAATCGAATGCGAAAATTGTGGTTCAAGCAATTAATGATGACTCTTATGAAGACTCTTCCTCTTTTAGTTTGTTAGTTTGTGATTGTAAATCTCTATTGAATGAGATTATAATAGCAAAATGTAATTTTGGCTTTAGGTCAGGCAATTCTGCTGTCCACGTCTTAGCTATGGGAGCATTATTCACTTCTGGCCTTAGAGAGTGGTTCAAAATACCTCCCCCTTCTATTGTTGAAGTTCTTGCTTTGGAGTAATGAAATTCTTACTATTTACTCTCAAAAAATATTTATAGTCAAATCTTTTATGATGTATTGAATTAGACTTAATAATAATAATAATAATAGTTTGGATAATGTTAAAAATAATAATTACATTTTTTACTTGACATTTGATTTTTTATTTTAGATTTATCATAGTTTAAATTTAAATTTACTTGACATTTTATTTTTATTTTAGATTTATTATAGTTTAAATTTAAATTTAAATTTAAATTTTGTCAAAACTAAATCTAAACTTAAATCTAATTTAAATTAAATTTAGATTAATTTGTCGTCTTTAGTTGATATTTTATTAATTAGTTTAAATTTTATTACTTAGAGAATAAATAGATTCTTCTTATTTTAAGGAGGACATTTATGGTTGATGTTTCCGATATATTTCTTGTACTATTCGCATAAAAATTAAGAAAGAATTACTTTGTCTTCTTCTTTTATGGTGTCAAAGTCACAACTCTTTGTAATATTTTTTCCTTTCTTTGTTTAAATCAGTCTTAAATGGACGATCACTTAGCGATGACTAGCCACTGGAGAAACTCCTCATCTTCCAACCATGATTTCAGCAATTTAAGTGTGACTAATGCAGGTGTTATGAAAAGTAACGTACAATGTAGCTATGATCTTCTTAACTTAAATTTGTCTTTTCAATTGACGAGTCACAAGTTGAATGGTCTGAATTACCTAGAATTGTCGCAAATAATAAAGTTGGCCATTGACGGTAGAGGAAAACTTCGGTATTTGATTAAAGAGACAACAAGGTCATCTTCGAATGATTCAAATATGGCAATATGGAGGCCTGAAATTTCTTTGATCACAACTTGGTTGATTAATTCCATGGAACCTGCAATTAGAAAACCTTATATGTTTTTGCCAATAGCTAAAGATGTATGGAATCAAAAATTCTTCTTAAAGAACTTAGTTATAGAAGGCCAAGCAAGATACCATGATGTTACATTATTTTATAACAAACTTGTAACTTTGTGGCAGGAATTAGACCTATTTATAGTGATGATTGGGACTGTTCGAGTGACAATGTTCAACATAAAATAGGTTGTTGTAAGATTAAATCAAAATTTGGATGAAGTCAGAGGTTGAATTTTGGGAAGAAAGCCTTTACCCTCTATTAAAGAGGTTTTCTCAAAAGAGAGGAGAGAGCAAGTGAGGAAGAAAGTGAAGATTGACAACACAAAATTGGAGGTTGAAGGTTTTGTACTCATGTTGAAAGGAATAAAAGTTGAGGGATAGAAAAAAAAAACATAAAAAAGACATGGGGTAGTCACTGCGAACGTGATTCGCATTTCCGAGAAACATCCTGAAATTTTAACGGGAAGCGAAAAATTAGAAAAAAACAATACGGAGACAACGGTACCTCCCAAGCTAACACTATTGAATTCGGCCCCGAAACGTCTTCTGACACACAACGTTTCTCAAAAGAATAGATTGAGCAAATCTATAAAATTCTTCAATCTCAAAATTTCTCTAGTCCAAATCTTACTTGATTTTTTGTTTTAAAAAGTAATTATCTAGTTGGAAAACTGATTCTAGGGCAACAAATCACATGTCTGGGTCCTCTAAATTGTTTTCTTCCTATAGTATTTATACAAGAAATCAAAAGGTAAAGATAGCGGATGGTCCCTCCTCAGGGAAAAGATCAATTACTCTTTTCACTAATCTTACACTTCATAACGTTCTTCGGGTTCCTAAATTATCCTGCAACTTGTTGTC
The DNA here is from genome assembly GCA_026284645.1 of Erythroxylum acuminatum. Classification (NCBI taxonomy): domain Eukaryota; kingdom Viridiplantae; phylum Streptophyta; class Magnoliopsida; order Malpighiales; family Erythroxylaceae; genus Erythroxylum; species Erythroxylum acuminatum. The sequence goes on from JANKOD010000192.1 coordinate 1,896,006, forward strand.
ATTCAATAAAATAACTATTGACCAAAATTGTAGAGCTATTTTTTATTCATGCGATTGTCAATTCCAAAATTTGTACGTCGGGAAGATAATTGGCAATGATAAACAACTTGGAGGTCTCTATTTCTTCGAAAATGGATATGACTAACAAGCATTCTAGGGAATTTGTCTTAATTCTATTTCAATACTTTTTGAGAATAAAATTATGTTATGGCATTTTAGATTTGGACATCCAAGTTTTCATTATATGAGACATTTGTTTCGGAAGTTTTTTACAAATTGCTAAACATCATCGAATATCTTTCCCAGCACAATCTTACAAGGTCACAAAACCCTTTGCTATAATCCATAGTGATATTTGGGGACCTTCAAGAATAAAAACAATGATTGGAAAAAAATGGTTCATAATTTTTATCAATGACCACTTTAGAATCATTTAGTTATTTTTACTTACGGGCTGTTTGGAAACCTTTGAATTGAATTCATTAACGAATTGGATTCAATTACATTAATGAGATTGAATTGAATTCAATTTACACTGTTTGGAACAAACTCAGTAATATTAATATTGAATTCAATTATACTATTTGTAACACAATCAAAATAAATTCAATTATTTCATATGACATTTTTACCTTTGACTAAAAAATAATCTTGTTAAATAATAAGCATTCACACTTATACATAGAGTAAGTTATAAACATCAATTTCATTATAAGTGAACAAGATTCACTTATAATGTAGCCAAAAACAAACAAACAAACAAACAAAAATCTAGATATATATAAAAAAATTTGAGAGATGCGAAAGAATATAGACAGGATGGGAAAATGAAAGGAGAAGCTAAATCGAACAATGGATCTAAAAGAGAACAATGATTATAGACAAAAAAACGAAAAAGAAAAATGCACCCATGAACAAGGAAAAGAGAAAACCTGGATATAGTGGAAGGTGTTGATTCATAGAGAAGGCGTTGTTGTTCCATTTCTTAATAGGAGAGGTTGTTTGAGGTGGGAGGGGTTGCTTGACGTGAAGAGATATATGTTAAGGTTAGACGAGTATTATTGAAAAGATATTTTCAACGTTCAAAAGAAGAATTGAAGTTTCAGGTCGTCAATTCCGATGCTTTTTTAGGTGAATTCAATTTAGAAAGGATGATGGGGTTCAATTCATACATGAATTGAGCCCATCCCTTTTTTCTGTTTCCAAACATTTGAATTGAATTGAATTCATATCATTCCAAACATGAATCCCGCTAATACACAGGTCTAAGAAGGTCTAGCAGTACTCCTAACTGATAAAAAGGTTGTGTCCAAATCACATTTGAATCGTCTAATTTAATAAAATTTTAAACTAGTAGATTTCTTAAATTAATTTTAAATCATAAAAAATAAAATCTCAATCAAACAATTTAAACTAATTTGAATAAAATACAACTATTTTAAAATAAAATTAAGTTATAATTCACTCTTTATTAATTTTAGACTCAAATAATCAGTTGCAATTTAACAAATACATGTAAATTCTTATTTTATTCCCAACAAGAATTTAATTTGCAATCTCACTGTCAAACTTTCAACCCTCTTACCTATAAATAATTTTTTATTGGACCAGTTGAACCACTCCAAGACATTTTCTATTCATTGTGGTCCATACATATGGACCACGGGAATCACGACAGGTTGCCTATAATTCTCCATTGATATTGTGTTAATGTTAAGTATGTTTTTAAAACAGAATGAACGGTCAAGAATAATCCTATCTTTTAGGTGGCGCACTCTTTGAATGAGTATTAAACAAAATTTTAAGAGGAAACAAGAGAATTTATACTCACAAATACCCTTTGAGCCAGTATGGAATATATTTTCTAAATAAAATCAATGATTATAAAATTTATTTAGTGTATCTTTCTTATATCAGTAGAGCTTTTTTAAAAAGCCAGTTGACTATTTGACTGTCATTTAAAAAAGAGTTTTTTTGAAAGAGCTTCATACAATAGACTGTTTGACAACATAAAAAAATACATTTAATTTTAACTATATTTTATTTTGTA
>JANKOD010000192.1:1900219-1928643 GCA_026284645.1 Erythroxylum acuminatum
TGAAAACCGGAAGAAACCAAAACCAAAAACAAAAACTAAAAACTCAAACAAACAAGATTTTTTACCGAATTTGAAAATGAAAACAGAAAACCAAAAATAAAAACGGAAACAAACACCCCTTAAATGATTGTTTGTTGTCATCCTGGTATTTGTAGTTTGTAGTTTGTAGTTTTAAGTTTTAAATTTTTGTTTTTTAAATTTAGTAAAAATATAAGTTTATGTGCAAATTTTGTTTTAGTTTTTTGGTAATGGTTTCATAATTAACAAAAACTATTAAAATTGTTTTTATTTTTTACTTATGTTTGTATATTTATTGTAAACTAAATACATATTATTTAATATTAGTTACTAGTATAAATAATTTAATTTAAAAATAAGATAATTTAAATTTTAAAATTACTTAATAGATATAATTTAAATTTAAAACATCTTTAAACTATATACAATTTTAAGTAAAAATTGTTCTAACAACTAAAATATATATTAATAGACAAAAATTAAATTTATAAATTAAAATAATTATTATATTATTTATTTTAACAAAATAGAATAGTTTTGTTAATAATTAATTTATAACTATTATTTAAGAGATTAAAATAACTAAAATCATAAATAAATTTAGTTTTAAACTTTATCTAATATGTAATTATTATTAATAATAAAAATATAGATATAAATGATCAAATATATTTTTATTTAAAAATAAAAAATAAAAACTAAAATTTACAATAAAGATATATTATAATTCCTTTGAAAATATAATGTACAAGTACAACAAAAGACTAAAATATATTTATTTTCCATTGCTAATCAAAATGGAATAAATGCAAGTTAAATATACCATAATAATTATATATTTTTCTTATTACTAATTAATTAATTAATTAAAAATTATTTGGCATAACTTTTATTAATAATATATAATTTTGTGTTTAAATAAAATTAAAATCGGAATTCATGTGTCTCTCTTCATTGCCCTTCTCTTTCCTACTCTGCGCCGTCTCTTCAGTCTTCAATGTGGTTTTGGAGAAAACCCAAAAGTCTTGGTGTAACTATAAAAGCAAACACTTAAAACTCCTGACTTCCAGAACTCGAAGCTGCCACTAATTCTCTATCCATGGCGGCCACGGAGGTAAAGTGACGTTTTCTCAACAGTCTTCAAAATTAGAATTTTGATTTTACGCAACTTCTTTTATTTTTAATAGTAGTCATGTTGTATGAAAGAAAGAACATGGCTTTTGATGGGTGCTTGATTTAAATGCAATGCAGGTTGCAACTAATTCTGTTGATTCAGTCACTTTTAGTTTCTTAACTGATGAAGAGGTCCGAAAGCATAGCTTTGTGAAGATTACGAACCCTAGACTGCTTGATATTGTGGAGAGACCTATTCCTGGTGGCCTCTATGATCCTGCTCTAGGCCCACTTAGTGACAAGACGCTGTAAGTCTCTCGCTTTTTCCTTTTTTGATGGCTAGTTAGTAGGCTTATTGTCGTAACCTTTTGGTGTCGTTCTATATGTATGTACGTGTATGTGTTTGAATGTTGAATTAACATGTTGTTATGGATTTATATGCAGTTGCAAAACATGCAGCCAGCGGCAAACCAACTGCCCAGGTCATTGTGGTCATATTGACCTTATTTCTCCGGTTTACAATCCCTTGCTCTTCAACTTCCTTTTCAAACTTCTTCAAAAAACTTGTTTTTTCTGCCAGCATTTTAGAATGTCTAGAGGCCAGGTAATTGCTCTTTTCCATACATATGCTTTTCTTTTTGCTTTTTTCCAGATAAAAAATTTGCTCTGATTGTTCTTATATATTGAACCCTAAGGTTGAGAAATGCGTTGCTGAATTGGAACTGATTGTAAAAGGTGATATCGTTGGGGCTAAGAGGTTAGATTCAGTTTCGCCAAGTGAAGCTCTTTATCCAGAGTGCAGTGATGACAGCCATCATTCTAGTTCCATAACTCATTCAGGTGACAAGTGCCTAGACGAGAAGCATTCGAAGAACCCTGAATGGACATCCCTTCAGTACACTGAAGCAATGTCTGTTTTAACTAAATTTTTGAAGCTGAATTTCAAGAAGTGTCAGAATTGTGAAGCATCAAATCCAAAAATTTCCAAACCTACAAATGGATGGTTATACATGGTACGCCCTTCCCTTGTTTATAATGCTTTAGTTCTTCAAAGATCTGCACTTTTAAGTTTACTTCCTTATATGCATGGAAGTTTGGGAATGAGTGAGCATAATTTTAGATTGTGATGTTTATGTCAAAGTATTGCAGAATCAAACTTGCGTGAGAATTTGCAGAATCACCCTGTGCAAAGACCCTTTGTTGAAACTCCTGTCTGGAAATTGTCTTTCTACCTTTGGTGGCATTTATCCATTAGTTATTTTACCTAGCTTTGTTAAAGAGTGAAGATTTCCACTTACACGGACAATTTATAAGTAATCGACACATAAATGTTGATTTGTAAATTCTTTTTCATGATTACTATATTTCATGATAACTTATCCAATCTTCTCTGTTCTGATGCCATTTTTTTGCTATTTGGTTTTGTTCCAAATATTCTCTGGTTTATGGCCATAGAATGGTATGTCAGGAGGTGATATTAGATCGAATGTGATAAGAAATCAAAAGCTGGAGGATCCAGTGGCTAGTGATTCTGAGGGAATTACTGATTTGGATGATGAAGTGGAACCTCCTGGTTTTGTGAAGTCTGCAACTAAGACAAATAAGAAGAAAGGAGGGCAAGTGTCTGACTTTGCTAAGCAGAGAGGTAAACTATCACGGCAGTTGTTACCATCAGAGGTACGTTATATTATCAGAAAATTTTGTTTATGATACCTGGCATACTTCTGATACAGTTATTTATGGTTTGTGCTATAAGACTTATTCTGATAGGAAAAGCTTCTACCTTTTCTTGTGCTCTAGGTTAAAAGTGTTTTAGAGCTTTTGTGGCAGAATGAGGCTCGAGTCTGCGCCTTTATAAGTGACCTTCAGCAGCAAGGATTAGGAACTAAAAAAGGAGGGGCCTCGATGTTCTTTTTGGAAACCATTTTAGTTCCTCCAACCAAATTCCGTCCGCCGACCAAGGGTGGTGATTCTGTAAGTGCTTGGCTGTAATTCTTCCCACAAAGAGAGATGCTGTTAATATTTATGTTTATCACATATGTTTTGAGGTGAAGGGTTCTGGGGAGGGAATAGCCCATTGCACTTCTTTCTCTGCCACTGTTTCTCTGTCGCTTTCTATCTAATATTTTCCCTGTTTCAGAGGCAACTTTCTGATGTTTACTTGTACAATTTTTTTCTGATTGTCGAAATACTTGGCTACTGGATGCTTAACTTAAGCTTTCTGTTTCTTAAGCTTAAGTTAGCTTATATGTGCTGTTTTTTTAGCAATATTCTTTGTTTGGTTCTTTTTCCCCCATTTTTTCTTGGGGTTACGATTTATATGTCTAGAATGAGAGGCATCATCTACATTTTACTTCATGCTTTTATAGGTGATGGAACACCCACAAACTGTTTTATTAAGCAAGGTCCTACAGGCAAACATATCTTTAGGAGATGCTCATGTCAATAAAGAACACTCAAAAGTTCCCAGGCGATGGTTAGAACTTCAACAAACAATAAATATTTTGTTTGATAGCAAAACTGCTAAGGGTAATGTTGCTGTACATTATTGATTACAATTATTAGATCCATCTGTTTGACACTCATTTTGCTGTTATTTTTTATTTTCATTGTTGATAACAATTTTAGTGTTTTTAATTAATTCTGTTGGAGCTTTAAATTGTTGCAAAACTTTCACTTTGTTAGCTAGTTAAATATGATCCATTGGGAACTTTCCTCATCTATTCTGTTTTTGAACATTGGTTGGCAAGTTCTCGTTAGCTATACTGACATCCCGACGCTTGAAGTTTGAGTGCCATGACTGTATATTGTATAGCATTTTAGAGCTTTGAAATAACCTTAGGAGGTAGTGTACAGGGAATTGGTTTTGTTACAAATTTTGTAGGTGATTTGAGCCTTTTTCCCTTGATCTAGGTTTTCTAAATAAATATGCCCATGGATGTTCTTTTCTGGCTAAACATCTTAAAACTTTGTGTTGGTCATTGTGCCATGATAGTAGTCTCATGTGAGAATAGCTTAAAATGTAATGGAGTTCAACAAAATAAGCAATTCTTACCCTGTTCTGAACTATAGGTCCTGGTCAAAGGGATGTGGCTTCTGGAATATGTCAATTGCTAGAAAAAAAAGAGGGCTTGTTTCGACAAAAAATGATGGGAAAGCGGGTCAATTATGCTTGTCGATCTGTTATCTCTCCAGATCCTTACCTTGGTGTGAACGAAATTGGAATTCCTCCATGCTTTGCAGTTAAACTGACCTATCCTGAGGTACAATCTTCTCTACATTATCAATCTTGTCTGGTTTGCTTGAATGACTGAAACTTGTGATTTAAATAATATTATCTGTTCAAGGTGGTGTGCAGTTAATATTCATATACATAAAGCTTACATCTGCTATATTGTATCAAGGAATATGTTGCCTGTGATATAAATGTTCTCTCTTCCTATTACACAATTTTCATTTCTTTCCATATCTCTTCAGTCTCCAATGAAATTTATTAGCTCCTGTGGGAAAGAATTTTCATATATTCTCATATATTGAATAGGAAGTATACAGCCATATATAGGACATTACAAGTAGGAATTTAAATCTGGAAAGTTATCTAAAGCTTACAGCCTGTCTATATCTCAGTATAATCTATTTACAGCTGTTTAGTATCTTGACAGTTACATGTATAGTAATTGTTAAGGATGGTTGACTAACTTCCTGTGTGGAAAAATACGTACTTTCTATTGCGAGTATTTTTCATTGATCTAGCAATATAGTGTGTAAAGATCTGATCCCAATCTAAGACAATATATTTTTATGTTACATATATTTGTGTATATCTCAATAACTAATGTTTTATCAAAATAACAGTTGGGAAGAAAAATATATTGAAACCAATATAAGTAGAGAAGATTATAAAATATTTTAAATGATAAATTAAGTTTTGCTCCCAAAAATCATTTTAATTTCTACCTCTTTTATCATGTGGCACCAATATTTAACTTTTGGTTAGAAAATATTAACTAGTTGCATAACATTATCCAAAATACTTTATTTTGTTACAAATTGCTTTACTCTCAACCGCAACGGTAAATCAAACAGGCACTTACTCTAACATGCTGGTTTGACTGTAACCTAATGGTTATAGTGCCTCATTTGGGATCTTTGAACGATGATTGACAGACAATGCTCAAAACTCTTCTTTGAAATATTAGTTATCAAATCCCAGAAATCAAGCGTTGGTGAAATATTTATGAATTATAACAAGGTTCCATTGCTTCATCTTGTTGATATATGTTTTGATCATTACAAACAATGATACCAACAAGCTCTGAAAAATATAGGTTTGTGTACTGTTCCTGAAGGTGAAGTAACAGTGACACTTGTTTAATATGATTCTGTTATCTGTCATTGATATTTAAACTAATACAAAAGTTGCAATTTACTGCCAAGGGGAACATTATAGGGTGTCATACGTTTCCTAGTCTCATTTCATCAAAAAACAAGTATGGTATAGGCATTAAATGTATGCTGGTATTTTGCTTAATTAGAATCTTGGTGATTATGAATTTGCACTGTTTGGAGTTTGGACGCAATTTACAACAATATAAATGTACATGTATGTAGTTTTTTTTTTGGAAAAGTTGTATATGTATATAGTTGCATACCTTTAACATTATAAACCGCTGATATACATTGACCTACCTATGGATTTATTGCACTGTTATTTATAAATAATCTCTAGCATCTTTTATATAAATTCACAACTTCTTACCATTGTATGCTTGAGTCTAATGCTGAGCTTTAAGTACTGAACCTAGAGGAGCATTTTGAGAATAAGTTGTGAATTGTGATCTATACAAGAATCATGAAGCAGGAAGTCTCTTTGTCTGCCACATGAAATATATTTGTAGGAATGTGGAAGTTTGAAATGCCAACTTCTGTGAATATTATATATAGGCTTTAGTGTTCAACATACAGAGTGCTTTATCTTTGTGGTGGGCCATGTGGGACTGTTTATAGGATTGGATATATTTCTATTCAGTGGTCTTTGTTTTCTTGGAGAGTACTTCTTTATTCCTTAACTGCTTCTATTTATTTCCTCACTTTTTTAAATAGTTTGGAGATGTTTAGTTTGATTGTGGTCCAAATTGGATGAGTGATTAACCAGGACAATGCACTTGCCTATAGATCGGGAGCAATATACTTGACTCGAGGTTGAGTTCAAACCAATAAATGAGATCTTAATGTTTTATAATGGTAAAAAGACCTAATATAAAATGAGGCAATCTTGCAAAAATTCAGTTTTCTCTTTTCTGCTTTTGATATTGCTGTTTTCACAGAGGGTGACTCCATGGAATATTGGGAAATTGAGGAATGGGGTTATCAATGGACCTGAATGCCATCCTGGAGCTACGCACTATGTTGATAAGCTGTCTGTTAATAAACTTCCACCTAACAGAAAAATGCGCATTTCCATATCAAGGAAGTTACCTTCCTCTAGAGGAGCTATCATGCTATCTGGGAAAAGGTCTGATTATGAAAATGAGGGCAAAGTCGTATACCGTCATTTGCAGGATGGTGATGTTGTGCTTGTTAATCGGCAGGTATGTAACCATATTGTAGTCTTTTGTCTGTACATTGACATGGTTTCTTATTGCTGTTCAATTTCATTAGATCTTAAGGGTTGATACTTTATTTTCTAGTTCATCTTTCTGCTGTTTATGTTTGGCTATGCATGACATGCATCTAGCCATTAGGGATATGTATATGTATTAAGAAGAGGCATGGAGACTTGTTTCACTTATTGGGTTGTAATGTATTTAATGTCATATCAAATCCTTCTTGGCCGGGAAAATTGTATAATTCCTTCTCCATTAAAGGCCTTTCCTTATTAGCCAGGAGAATTTTATAGTCTCCTTTATCTCTTGCTATCTAAAGTTCATTTAACATTGACAAATAAAATTCTTCTGTCTTCTATTGTAGTTCTTATGTTCGACTACATGGACATCACATAGAGCAGAATGCTTGTACACTCCAGTCTACAAGTATCGTGGTGGCATTTACAAAATTTTTCTTAGAGTTCAACGTCTGTTATGAAATTCTTATTTTCAAGTCTTCAATTGTGGCCACCTTGTTCCCAGATTCTGAAATTTTTTTTCTTTAATAATTTAACGTACAACTTTTCTGGGGCTTTGAGAATGTTACGTAGGGGTCGAAATAGCTTAAGGAAGTTATAAGTTGAGTTTCATAACTAGGAGTGATGTACTAGTACTTATACTTTAGTTTCCCATATTAGTTTGCTATTGTCGTTTGCTGATTTGAATCTGAAATATGGCAGCCTACGCTTCACAAGCCCAGCATAATGGCACATATAGTCAGGGTTTTGAAGGGGGAAAGAACACTTAGGATGCACTATGCAAATTGCAGGTTAGTGTTGTCATCTTAGTCTTTGGCTTTATAATATGCTTTATGGTTCCTACAAATACAATTATGCTTGCAGGCACATTTATAATTTATGCCTCTTGAGATGAAGTTTAGAGACCTCACCATTTCTTTTGGGTTAATTCTTATTATTATTGTGATTCCAGTACTTACAATGCTGATTTTGACGGCGATGAAATGAATGTTCATTTTCCACAAGATGAAATTTCTCGTGCTGAAGCCTACAACATTGTTAATGCAAATAACCAATATGTCAGGCCTACCACTGGTGAACCGATCAGATCCTTGATTCAGGTTTTACTGAGGAATGTGCATGTCAACAATTTTGTTGCTTGCTTTTGTGACATGTATCAATAATTGAGTACTTATCAATTTGTCAGGATCATATTGTTAGTGCGGCACTTCTTACAAAGAGGGATACTTTTCTAAGTCAACATGATTTTGATCACTTACTTTACATTTCTGGAGTGTCAGCAACTGGACCAACAACTTCTTTTGCAAAACCTGGCCAGAAAGTTTTCATGTTAAACAGTGAAGATTCTGTTCACATACCTTTGCCCGCAATATTGAAACCAGTGCCACTTTGGACAGGAAAGCAGGTTAGCACTTATGCAATGCTTACGGAAAATAGTTCTTGAATACTTCTTGAATATAACTGGACCCAAATCCAATAAAGGTTAGTGATTATTAAAGATCTTAAGACAAGAACATAGAGCTGACGGGTTTATGAACTACCTTTTATGTAAGATAAGCTGTTTTTGGTAGTAGGATAACTTTCAACGAATTCAGTTGTGAGTGCTCCTTTTATGTTTGCCTTATTAGGTAATTACTACTGTATTGAACCACATTACAAGAGGCCATCCCCCATTAAATGTTGAAAAAGATGGTAAGATCCCTTCTGATTTCTTCAAAAGTAGAATAAAGGAAGATAGACGAAGTGTTGCAGTAGCACGTGGTAAAAACAAAGAAGGCAATAAGAGTGAGTTGGATATGGACAAACAAATGGGAAAAGAGTATGGTGATTACAAACCAATGGGACTGGAAGAAGATAAGATGGTCATCTTTAGGAATGAATTTGTACGTGGGGTGATTGACAAGGCCCAGTTTGGTGAATATGGTCTGGTGCATACAGTCGAGGAACTATTTGGCTCGAATACTGCTGGCACCTTCCTCTCAGTTTTGAGTCGTTTGTTTACTGCTTATTTGCAGGTTGGTAAACCATATCCTTTCAGCCTTTTCATCCCAGTTTTGGTCTTCCACAGTATAGCAGTTATAATCCTTTATCATATGCTTCTCAGATGCATGGATTCACTTGTGGAGTGGATGACCTTCTTATAATGAAATATAAAGATGATCAAAGGAGGAAGTTACTTGAAAGCTGCTCAATGAGTGGTGAATTAATTCACCGGAATTTTATTGGAGTCAAGGATGGGAGGATTAAGATAGGTAAAGATCTGACTTTTGTTTCCTGCTTGGTGCAATTTATTCTTAAGCTAGCTTATGTTTGGTGTATTCCTTTAAAGAGGGCGGTTGACGGTCTTGATTAAACTAAAATACCTGATAATCTTGTTCTTTTATGTGCGAAGAATAGAACTTAGCTTGCTGATTACTAGTAATGATATGTAGATAGGGAAAACATATCTCAAGATGAACCATGATCTGGATTGGTTGAGGTCTAGGAAACAGTTCCGATATTATTCAAACACATCCATATGTCAAGTTTACATTTTAACTTCTGCTTGAGAAGGTATGAGAGTTTTAGGAAATGCTAATCCCATATCTAGTGATACATCATTTATGATTCATATTGTTTGAATTACAACAGTGATGCACTGCAGGAAGCATTAGACAATCGTTTATATAAGATTTGTTGTAGACAAATCATTTTTTTTTAATCTTCTTAAATTCAATTTTTCTCTTATTTTCTCTTAGTTCTGTTAATCAAGTTTATGATGCTGGTGGGGACATATTGTTATGCTTTTCTTTTAACATACATTTTCTTTTGGGTTTGCAGAGCCAATGGAATTGCAGTCAAATATTGAGAAAACTATACGTTGTGAAGGAGACTCTGCATCAACATATTTAGATAGGCAGATGAGCAATGAAGTTAATTCCAAAACAAGCTCTGGGGTCATCCGTGATTTGTTGTCTGAAGGTATACTTAAACCCTCTGGAAAGAATTGCATATCTCTCATGACAATATCTGGGGCTAAAGGTAGCAAGGTAAGCCTCTGGCATTCTTCTCATGGTATCTGAACTGTATTTGTATCACACATAGGTTAAGGAGATCTTTACCTTTTGTGCAAATTAATTATGCTTCTCAATTAAATTAATTATGATTATGAACTGAAGACAATTCTCAAATTTCTATAGTTTGTTATCTCTGATTAATTTGGTGCAAGGAAGCCAATAGCCATTTAAATGGATGTTTGCAAATCCATTTAATGTATTCTACTTCAGCTTACTTCCTTGAGCTTATCTTACAATCCCATGTTGTTTAACTACTTATTTTGATATCTTGCCTACTGTGGTAGCCTGTCTGGTGAAAAGTTTTTTTTTTCCCTTTTCAAGACCCTCCGATTTTCTTTTGTAGATCTGGTGATTGAAACTTAAAACAATTTCCTTACTTGGAAGATGGAAAAGTTATCCAACTGCTAATTTATCAGATGATCTCTGATCATATATGTGGTACAGATCATATTTTTATGAAACACCTAATCAACTTCATTTGTTGTCTGATCCTGATTATCCTGCGTTGTTAGGATCTCTTATTGTTCACGGCTAGAGAACCCAGGTTTTAGAATTTATGAAGGACAAATCTATTCTGTTATTTTTGACATCCTTATCCCCAATGACTAATTAAATATCAACCACTAATTTTTTGTGTGTCCAAAAGGCTTATTAAATTTTAATTATTTGCTGTCTGTATGTAGAATCAGTTAGGAGTAAATGAAGCTAAAGCTTTTCTCTTATTCAAATTTCATTGTTTTTAATGCATCAAAACTTGTTTGTGAGTAATGTGGGCACCAATATTGGTTAGCTTATCATGCTTTGTTCAGGTTAATTTTCAGCAAATATCTTCATTTCTGGGCCAACAAGATTTGGAAGGAAAAAGAGTACCTCGAATGGTTTCTGGAAAGACCTTACCTTGCTTTCATCCGTGGGATTGGACAGCTCGAGCAGGAGGCTATATTATTGACCGTTTTCTCACTGGTCTTCGTCCTCAAGAATATTATTTTCATTGCATGGCTGGTCGTGAAGGGTAATGAAAACTATATTCTTCAGTATTTCTCATACTTACTCCCTTTGAAGCTATGATGACTATCCTAAAATGGCCTAATTTCTAAAACTTCATTGACTGTCAATTTGCATATCACATGATTGCAGTGTAAGTGTCCATTTTGATGGATTTAGGTACATGAAAAGGGAATGCTGATGGTATAAGCACTAGCACCTGAGATGTCATCTGTTGAACTATCATCCAATATATTTTTCTACCCACTGACATCATGATTTGCTTTACTTCAGAACAGAGTGCTAATGCATGCTGAGAAAATAATGGATCTTTATCTCTTCGTTTATTGCATCTCAATATTTGTGAGCTTCATTGTTGGTCATTTGATGTCCAGCTTTACTGATCATAAATAAAAACGTAGATTGGTTGATACAGCAGTAAAAACATCTCGCAGTGGATATCTACAGAGATGCCTGATAAAAAACCTTGAGTGTTTGAAAGTTCACTATGACCATACAGTTCGCGATGCAGATGGCTCTGTTGTTCAGTTTCAATATGGGGAAGATGGCGTTGATGTTCATCGAACAAGCTTTATTGGGAAATTGGATTTGTTGGCAGCGGTGAGGAGCTCCATTCTCGGTTTGAATATATATTTTTCTTGATAGTTAAAAAATGAACTATTGTAATCTGAAGTTCAAAAACAAATATGCTTTTTCAGAATCAAGAAGTGATCCGTGAAAGATATGGTCATGCACGTGGTGCATTCAATTCATACATTTTGGAATTACCTCAAGCTCTAAAAGAAAAAGCAGACAGATTCTTAGATGATTTCTCCTTAATGGATCGGAAAATTTCTAATTTAGTGAGACGTAAGGATGTATACCAATTAATGAAGCAGAAGTTCTTCTCTAGCCTTGCACATCCTGGAGAGCCAGTTGGTGTGCTTGCAGCACAGTCTGTTGGTGAACCATCAACTCAGATGACGTTAGATTCCTTGTCCTATGTCTATTTTTTTGTCAACGTGATGCTTCTTATCAGTATTTGAATAAGAGAGTTGATTAGTGTTGCATCATGATTATGTATTGATTATTATAATTGGTGTTATAGTTTTGCATTGCTATCTATAGGGTTAAATGAGGGATAATTCTGATTCTTTTTGGTTGGAAAACTAAAACCTCAAGAATTCTCACTCATCAATTGGAATAAACTTTCAAGTCATTGCTTTAATTATATGAAGACACATGCACACACACATAGGGGTGAAAAATACTAAATGGCACTGAATAGATGTTTAACTGTATTTAGGATACAGTATCAGGTCTCTTGTTTTCCATTTTCACATGCAATTAATAATCTAAAGGCCAGTAAAATATTTTATTCTCATAAACAAGAGCTCAATTTTTTTTCCTCTTCTTCTATGTCTTTCAAGCACATTACAGTTTTCATTTTACATGTTAATTTGGCATTGAACTTGTTCATCAGGCTGAATACTTTCCATCTTGCTGGACGCGGAGAAATGAATGTCACACTTGGAATTCCACGTCTTCAAGAGATCTTGATGACAGCTTCCAGTGATATTAAAACACCAATTATGAGTTGCCCCTTGCAAGAAGGGAAAACAAGGTAACTTGTATAATATTGTTTTGCATTATTTACTACTAGGTCCCTTCTCTCGGCATTATTACTACAGAATTGTCTTTGTGAGCCTTGTGCATTGGTAAAGTTATTCCTTTGTGCCCAAAAGGTCAAGGGTTCAAACATGAGAACAGCCTCTTTGTAAAATGCAAAGGGAAGGTTACGTACATTGATATCCCTGCCCCAACCCTCACAAAGTGAGGAGCCTTGTGCACTAGGGTTGTTGTTGTTATTATAATTGTCTTTGTGAGGCAATATGTCAAAAAATATGTTAATAGGTTATCTATTGCTTCCAATTCAGTTTTTGATACATCATTTGAAAGTGGATCAGAAGTAGCTAGAATGGAATAAGAGCAAGGGATTTCTGGTTCATGTTTAGACCAAACTTTTGATGGAGTATCCTGTGTTTAGCATTTGTAACTTGTTGTGGAAGATTGAACTTTATTGAGGTATTATGGTGGTAATCCCAGTACCGGGAACAGTAATCCAGTACTGGTAGTAAGAATTTTGTTGGCTAAAGCTCCCAAACTCATTAAATAGAAGAGGAATTGTGGAGTAATCTGGAGCTCGAGGAAAAAGATAGGAGTTTGAAGGGAAATAGAGAGTTATGAACAGGAGAGAAGGTAGTATAGGAGAAGTGAAGTTGGAATGAAGAATTTACTCTTGTTTGAAAACCCTGATCTATCTTGACTTGAAATACTGATAATCTGTATATAGCACTAATAAAGGCCCTAGACATGAACAATTGGCTGTTTCTTAATCGGAGGAAAGAAACTGACGCCTAATTGGAATCCTGTGGAAGTGGCATTGGAATTAGAATATTGACTTACCAAACAAAGGAATTGGAATTGGAGGGCCCAATTCCAAACACTTCATTGCTAAAACTTTGTACCTTTACCATTGGGTATTAAAACTTATTAAGTGAAACAAATGATACAGATGCAATTACTATGTGATGTGGTGCAACACAATTGGTCTGATGTGCAAGCATGCAGGAATCCTGTTATCTGTACTATTTATATTTTTTCAAGTTTTTCAGAAAAAGTTCTTAGTATTGATTTCTGAAATTTAAACAAGTTTTAAGACTTAATTTAGGTTATCTGTTTTTGTGCTACACCATATTTTAGACCCTTCAGTGTTATTTCATTCCTACTGGACAGAGAACTTAATATGTAGTTTTATAGTTTAGCTTATCTATTCATCTTGCCATCCACAATTTGTAGTTTTATAGTTCTTTTTGCCATTTTCAAGTTAGCCTTTTTCATAGTGTTAGTGGATAGACATACTTGCGTAGAACTTAACATGTGTGCTTCATTTCTTTATAAACTTGCTCAGTCATACACTACCAGATACACGTACTTACACAATTTGCAAAATTGTACTTGATTTTGCAGAGAGGATGCTGATCTATTAGCTGATAATTTTAAGAAAGTAACTGTGGCTGATATTGTGGAGAGCATGGAAGTATCTGTCAAGCCATTTGCTGTTTACGAGGGTGAGATATGCAGGATATATAAGCTTAAAATGAAGCTTTACAAGCCAGCTCACTACCCTCAATTCAGTCAAATATCCTCTGAGGATTGGGAAGAAACCTTGGAAGTGATGTTTGTGAGGGCATTGGAGGATGCGATAGAAAATCATCTGCAGTTACTGTCTAGAATTAGTGGCATAAAAAATTATCTCCCCCAATCACAATCAAAAGCTTCAGATGAATCAGAAGAAGCAACTTCTGATAACAGAAAAGATTATGATGCCGATGATAATGATGAATATGATGAAGGGGCTGAGGATCTAGGTTTAGACGTAGAGAAAAGGAAAGTCCAAGCAACAGATGAGATGGACTATGATGACGACTTTGAAGAGGAAGACGCAGAGAAAAGGAAAGTCCAAGCAACAGATGAGATGGACTATGATGACGACTTTGAAGAGGACCTGAACGAAGGGGCGTCATCAGCCAGCGAGCAGTCATCTGAAGTTGAAAATGAGATGGATACACCTAATAATGGAACAGATGGCATTAAAGATGATGGTCTTGAAAATGACACTCCTGGAAGTCCACCTCTTGGAGGACACACCAAGCACAATTCAAGGAGCAAGACCTCCCAAATTCCTTCCAAAGCACCGTCAAACAATGAGAAGAAGAAACCAGAATCCGGAAGAAAGAAGGTCAGAAGGCAATTGGTCAAAAAAGATTATGATAGAACTGTTTTTGTGGAGGCTAATGACAAGCACTTTGAACTCCACTTGAAGTTTACCAACGAACCTCATGTATTACTGGCCGAGGTATGTTCTCTTTTGGATTTTCTAATGCTTTTGTCGATTTTTCCAATTGTCCCTCTAGGCTTTTATACTTGCTTGTCAAGAACACCAATATTATTTTCTTTTGGTGGGCACTCCTAAAATAATGTTAGAAATCATGTATATTTTTTCCCGTTAACCTGCTGCTTTCTGTCCCTTCTCTCACATGTACTGTCATCACTGATAGCTCAGTGAGAAGATAGAGCAGTCCCTTCTCTGCTTTTACTTATTTTTGTATCAAGTCCTCAAGTTGTCTTGTTTAATTGGGAAGAAGTAATACGAATAATAAGTATTGCATTTAGATGCATACAATTCAGTTGTCTTAGGGATGTAAGATGCATGCTCTCATATTACATTCAACCCTTTACTCTTTAATGTCTGCACTTCTAATTGGTGATTGTTTCAATCATTTTAGATAGCACAAAGGACAGCCAAGAAGGTTTATATCCAGAACCCGGGGAAGATCGAGCGATGTCAGGTGACGGATTGCCAAGGAAGTCAAGTAATTTATTATGGTAAAGATCCGAAGAAAAGGATTAGTCTTAAGGCTGAAGAAAAATCTAAAACTCCTGCACTGCATACAGCAGGAGTGGATTTCAGTGCCTTTTGGAAAATGCAAGATGACCTAGATGTCAGATATATATATTCCAACAACATTCATGCTATGCTAAAAACTTATGGAGTTGAAGCTGCAAGAGAGACAATCATCAGGGAGGTGAAGCATGTTTTCAGCTCATATGCTGTATCCGTAAACGAGCGACACTTGACCCTGATTGCAGACTTCATGACCCACACGGGCGGATACCGAGCAATGAGCAGAGTCGGGGGTATATCAGATTCCGTATCACCGTTCAGTAAAATGACATTTGAGACAGCTTCCAAGTTCATTGTTGAAGCTGCATTGCATGGGGAGACAGATCACCTGGAAACTCCATCAGCTAGAATATGTCTTGGCTTGCCTGTAAAAATGGGTACTGGGTCCTTTGATGTGATGCAGAACCTAGCTCTTTGATCTTTACTTGATCTCAAGTATTGCTTGCCAAGTTCATACAAAGTTTTGCAGAGGAAATATAGTATTTGTAGGGCACATCGCCCCCTCATTGTTGTATTTTTTGTTTTTTTTAATATTATCTGCAAATATAAATTAAAATTTCAAAAGCTCTGTACTTTGATATCAAATTCTATTTTCAGAAGGTTGATGGGTATTGAAAATTGGATATCAAAATGCTAAATAATCAGTGAAATGTTAGAAAATGGAGATGTGTAAAGTTCCTAAATTATGTTTATTTTTTAAAAAATAAAATCATACACTTGGCCAAGCTTTTTGTGTTTTAATAAAAATCTGTTTAATGCATTGTGGTTTAGTCTGAAATTAACGGTTCAAATTTGGTTTTAGTTGGAAGTTAACGGGGTCAAATTTGGTTTTAGTCAGAAGTTAACGGATCAAAATCGATTTAGTATCCACAGAGTTTACACTTGTCAATAACAAACGCTGTCGTATGGATTATAGTGACTTTTTTTTGACTTATTTAATTTATTTATGTACTTATTTTCTTTCTCATTTGTGTATCTATTTATTATTATATTTTTTATTGTTACCCTTTAACTTTTATATTTTTTATTGTTATTCTTTAACTTGTTTTATATTTATTGTATTATTATTACCATTATTATTATTATTTTTAATTAGTATTTTATTATTTTATTTTAATATGCACATGTATATATGTGTGCCTATGTAAATGTAATAATAACAACGACAATAATAACACTCAATAAAATTCTCTTTGAAATGTTGGGTTTGGAAAATTCTAATAATATACAACCTTATCACCAAAAACTGTTTCCAACATGTAGTGTAAGTTAATAATAATACAAAATCTTAATAAATACGTATAATTAAACATATAAAATTATGTAACACAAAACGTATAGATGGTAAAGATTAATAGTATAAGATTAAATACGTAACAAAAAGAAACAAGTACAAGAATAAATTATACCAGCCGTTACAATAAATAAGAAACAGCTTACACTAAATAACTTAGAGAGAAGAACCACTTAATCAAAATATTAAGGCTATTTATAAAACTAATAACTAAGAAGGATAAAGTTTAAAGGACTTAAGAGAACGATAAAGACTTCTTTATATGATATCATTTATCCACATCTTAATATGTCAAAGTTTTTTACTGTACATCATATTTTTGATAATTCTAACAAAGTTGTTGCTTCTATAAGTCTATAGAAACATCATTTTTATAATATAAGGATAAAATTATACCCACACAGGTAGCTCAGTTGGTCATTGAAAGGGAAGTTGAGATCAAGGCCTCAGGTTCGAGTCCCGACAGCGACAGTGTGAGAGTTCATTCAATGTGGTGATTCCTTGTGCGCACCGGCATTGGGCCATCTTTCTGAGAAGCTGACTGAGATCAGACCGTGATTTACCTCCTCACAACTCTATCGAGCTAGAGTGTGGGAGCGTCTAGGATGAACAATTCCGCTTTTTAAGATCAAAGATAAAATTGCGTATTATTAAATTTTTTTATACCCGCGTGTCAGCTAAACTCTCACTAAATATTATCGTTGGCGAATGTCATTGATGCTTTGCACTGCGTTTTGACCTATCTTCTTACTTCCCCATGAACGATGTCGTTTCAATCTCTTTCGTTTTTTCAAAACTCCGCCGTCGTTTACTTGTCTTTTTCTCTTCGTTATGTCCCTCGCTCATATGTCGTTTTGCTATCTTTGTCTTTGCGTTTTATTCCCTCGCTTAGCTTCCTGCATTATCTTCTCCGAGGAACTCTGTTACTTGTCCTTTTCTTTGCAAGGCACAGAGACTATGGTTCCACTATAAATATCCAAACCCTATGTGGTAAATATCTAAATTCGAATATCCTCAAAGAAACGAAGAAGAAGAAATCAGCAGAGGAAGAAGAGGATGCAGTCTCAGTGGAAAGCATCACCTGATGTTTGCAATTCCTTGTTAGATAAGAAGTTCTGCGGGAGGTTTGGCTATAGCCCTCCAGCAATTTCTCCTCAACAGAGCTTCAGGTTTAAGCTTGTGGCTCAGTCTCTGGGCGACAAATGGAAGCTCAATGAACTTAATACTGGTATGATAATTTCTTAGCTCTCCAGATTTTTTACTTGTACAGATTTTGATGAAAGAAAAAAGAATCTCTTGAATTTTACTTGAAGAAAAGGGTTACACTGTAGGTACTATAAGAGCTAAATATATCAATAGCAAACCATTTAGTAAGTGGGCTCTTGAATTTTAGTACTGCCTTCGTTCTGAAAATGAAGTAAATTTGTATATGTTGGTGAAGGGAGTAGTTCTTTTTAATGCCTTGTACGATTAAGTATAACCATGAATTTTGACAATATTTCTCTTCATTTGGTTTAGTTTTAAGTTTTTTATCTTTTTGTTGGTGTAGTGATCTGCATTGTTAATCAAGTAAGATACGAATTAGTGGGTTCTTGCATCCCCAGTCTTTCTCTCTTTTGTAATATATATCACGGCAGGCTCTGTAATGTTTTTAATCTTGATTGACCAGTTTTCTTGTGTAATGCTAAGGAAATTGTGATAGTGATGTTATAGAGCAAGCTCTGCTGTTTCTTAGATCCAGCTGTGCAACTTTTGTATATTGACAGATGCAGTACATCAAAGATTAAATTCGTGGCTGTCTAAGACCCAAAAGTTTTTGAATGAGGTTACTTTGCCACTAGTAAAATCAGTTCAGAGCGGAAAGCCTGATATTCTCAACATGCCTGCTGCCCAGGAGCTGGAGGAAATATTCACAATTGAACAGACTATTCATAGGAGAACAAAGAATGGGATTCTATCTTTAGCTGCTGTAGTATCTATTGAGCAATTTAGCAGGTAAAAACTTAATATTGTTATCTTGGTTTGATGATTCTTTCATTGGCCTTTGTGCTGCAATTGCTTCCCTGATTTATTTCATGAGGATGGCGTGCTTTGCATGTATCATGTATGAATCATAATTGCCTTTTCCTATTCCATAGTCAAATATACTTATTTAAGCAGGAAAAAAATAACTTTAATGGAACACATGGTAAGCTCATTAGAATTACACTTATGACTAGCTGAAAATCTGTTTTTTGTATTGGCTGAAGTTGGAGCCACTTTGAAAATTAATATAGATTGAAGTTTGAACATCTGTTTGATTAACCATCCTGGTATTATGTGGAATTTTTTCATTTTAAAATTTTCAACTTTGTAAATTATAATAGTTTTTTCCTAAGATCATCTTAAAATGTCTTTTACCATGCATGTCATGAGAATGTTATTCTTTCCAGGTGCTAGTTAATCGTCACTGCCTTGACCCTTGGAATTAAGATTTGCAGGATGAACGGATTGACTGGCCTCAAGATGCAGAAAATTTTTAAAGCACTTGTTTCTGAATCTGTTTATGACAATGCCCGTTATCTGGTGGAGTATTGCTGCTTTAGGTTCCTGTCTAGGGATAACTCATTTATCCATCCATGTCTCAAGGTCTGTTTTCCTAGTACGTTTATGCCGTTACTCTTTCATGCTGTATTTTGTTGGCTGAAACAGGTTCACATGTTAGTTAGTGGAATCAGAAATTTGGTTATTGTTTTATAGCATGAGACTATGGCTTTGGTCTTTTATGAGGTTTATTTAGGTGTGCGTGGTATTCTCTCTATAAATATTTTGCAACAAACAGTTCTTAATTCAGTTTCTTTAACAGTTGATACTGACACTTCATCATCTTATATGTTAGAAATATATATCAGTTTTAGTTCTTTTATTTAGAACTCACCTATTGCTAGAGACTTGTTTGGATTATGATTTTTATCCTGAGGATGCTTATCTTCATTCTTATTTGACTTATCGATTGTTATTATAGACTTGAGTCTCTTGCCTTGGGTTCTTCCCCGAGTTCTTGATTGTTCAGTTCTGTTATTTTCTTCCCTATTATTTTCTTTTTCCCTCTAGTTTTTATTTGTTTCCCACTCTAGGCTTTAAATCTCTATCCCTTTTGCCATTTGTAGGATTTGTCACAACTATCACACACCCAACAAATCAAGCATTAAGTTTGGTCATCTTATAGTTAATTTATGTGTTTGAAGGTTTCTGAAATGTTTTAAGTAATTTTATTAACTTTCTCTGTGCTATGCAATATATTCAATATGTTTGCAGGAGCTAGCATTTCAGCGACTAATTTTTATTACCATGCTTGCATGGGAAAGTCCTTATCATGTTGAAAGTGATTCTGATGAAGCTTCATTTCAGGTGTCTCCTTGAATTTCAATTTGCTTAGATCAATACTTGTTTCCTGGTTCTATTTTCTTAGTTGATGATGTGCTGTTCCTAGTCTCATAAATCATAGGAAATTATTTTTCTGCAGTTGGACTCTTAAATGGCAAACTGGGGGACCTATAAAAGTCAAAATCAAACTGTTCAACTTAGGAATAAAATACATTTTACCAAATCATTTCTCTAAAATTGATTTAACTGCACAATGAGTTATTTTCGTGTATGATGGAAATAATTTTCTCTTAAATTTCCTTAATTTCGCTTTGCCATAATTCAAAATTTGTGGGTTTACTTCAAACATGGGCTGAAGTCAACTGAACTGATCATTTTGCAGCTCCAGTCTTATTGGGATGAAACTTTGATAAATAATTGTTAATAAATTGTGGCTTTCCTTTTGTCCTTTGATTCCCAATCTTCCCTTCAGCTCCTGAAGTAGAGTGTATAGAGTGCTGGTTTTCTAAATAGGAAAATGTGTATTCATTCTAATAGCAACTTGCTTGTTGGTATTGTAGGGGAAACTTGTAGGAGAAGAGGCTTTCGTACGAATTGCCCCTGCTATTTCAGGTGTTGCTGATTATCCTACAGCACATAACCTTTTCAAGGCTCTTGCTGGGGATGAGCAGGGCATCTCCTTAAGCTTGTGGTTAACTTATGTTCATGAACTTCTCAAGTGAGTTCATATGTCCTTTTAGGGATATGTATGAGCGTGCCTACCCCCATGCTATAAAGAGTGTCCTAGTGTTTCTTGCAAGAAATCATCAAATAAATATAAGTTCTATAATGCCTTTTCACATAGTAAATTTGCTTCACAGATTTTGGCTTTCCTGTTCATTCTGAATAATGGACATGTTTTCAAGTAAATTACCTGTTTTCTGTGTTCCTTCATCTTATATGTGACTATATTTTTGAAATGTACTCGAGGAAGCTAATTCCTATTAATTTTAGTGTAGAGTACATGAGGGGCGGAAATCATATCAGACTCGCGAGTGTCCTCAGCTTTCAGAAGAAACAGTATTATGCATTGGGTCTAGCAATAAGCGACCTGTTCTGAAATGGAACAACAATATGGCATGGCCTGGAAAAGTTACTTTAACTGATAAATCACTCTATTTTGAGGTAATAGCTCCCTGATCACGATTCAAAATTCTATTCATTATGAGAATCTCATAGGTAATGTTAACTGGAAAAGCAGAAGAGTTTAAATAAATTGCATTTCTGAGATCTTATTATCAAGAATATTAATTATGGTACACGCTTGTTCATGATGTTTAAGAAGCCATTTTTCTTCTAAACAATGAAGCAGGCAGCTCAGTACAGTGACCTTGATTTACTTGTATGAACTGCATTTCATCTAATTGGTTTTTGCATACAATTGATGACCCTCCCTAGACCCTCAGAAAGCGGGGAGCCTTATGCACTGTGGTAGTTCTTTTTGGTTTCTGTTGGCTCAGAACAGTGTAATACCCTTTATTCCTGGTAATTGTTTTAGATCCACGAACTTTTGATCATGTCTGCAAGCCTGAGTTAAGACTTCCATCTTGAGGAACCTTGTTTTTGCCGTTAATGTACCATATCTGGTGTTTGCAACTGGCCATGATTCATCATGCTACCAGTCACAAGTTTTTTGTCTTCCTATTTCTCTATCTTTGTGTGCCTTTTTCTTTTGTCCCCTTGATCGAAATCAATATGCCCTTTCTTTTCTTTCATTTTTTATCAACTTCTTTGTCCTCATGCTTTTCATATTGCTCTCTCTTTTATTTTCCTTCTTTGTTGCTTCATTCCATACTCTTTTGTCCCCTTAAATCAGTACTTGGATCATTGAGTTCAGCAGAAATAAACTGGATTGAGCATGTTCTTAATGTAGGACGAACAGAGGAATTGTCGGAGTGATTATTGTATTTTATGTTAAGATGTGATTATTGTTTAGGAAAATTCTTTTGGATATCGAAATGCTAG
Organism: Erythroxylum acuminatum; assembly: GCA_026284645.1. Classification (NCBI taxonomy): domain Eukaryota; kingdom Viridiplantae; phylum Streptophyta; class Magnoliopsida; order Malpighiales; family Erythroxylaceae; genus Erythroxylum; species Erythroxylum acuminatum. The sequence goes on from JANKOD010000192.1 coordinate 1,922,206, forward strand.
TCTTTAATGTGAAATTTCTGAGTATTTAATCAGTTGTACTAGTTGAAATAATATTTTGGGTTTTCTTCTTGTATAGACAATTGATTTGAGTTATTTTGTGTCCTTAATGATTTATGCTATGAAGTGTCTTGCAGGCTGTTGGCTTAAATGGGCGGCAAGAGGCCAGAAGGCTTGATCTTACGAGAAACGGATTGCAGGTGGAGAAAACAAAAGTTGGACCTATGGGTTCTGCTCTCTTTGATTCTGCAGTCTGTATATCCTCTGGTCCTAAGTGAGTAGCTCTCGCTACTTGCCTCTGTGCTACTCCGTGCATCATTGTTCATAATTTTATGATACATTATGTAGCTCTTAACTCTATGAAATACTTTTGTATGTACAAGAAGTCCAATTGTTTACATTGCCATTTTTCTCGACAGAATAATCATTTTTTATCCATTTAGTCCTCACATTTCCTTGAAGCAAAGAAAAGAAATTTAGAGTTGACGGGAGATGAATGATATCTAGTTGTCATAATACGAAAAGAAAGTCTCTTCTAAGACACAATTTGAGTAGAGGTTAAGATACAAAAGTTACATGTTGATCTAAATTCAATTAGCTTAAAGTGCTCTTGAACTTCTCAAGGTTGAATATTGGTGAGCACATACATTGTTTTAGAGTGTGGCTCCCTGCTCATAAGTATGATTTTATCCTATTATTGCCTAGGCTGTTTTTGGTGATATGGGCTTATACAAATGAAATTCAGCTCCAGAAAACCCTTATCAAATATACGTTGTGAGCAGGGAACTGGTTCTTTTAGATTGAAATTCCGATTCCTCAAGAATTGGAATTCTAGGATTGCCATTCTGATTACTCCAATCTGCTATACAAATATAGGATTTGTTGAGTAAGTCTTCAGTCAATTGAGGATAGAGACAAAACATTTACTGCCTTTTCAGTGATCTATTTTAAACTCAAATTGAACCAAACCAGTGTCTGGTTTCAGTTCGACCTGGTTGGATCAACCAGTCTAGTATGGTTTCACGTTGTTAAATAAATTTCATTGCTTAAATTTTCTATATTCATAAACTTGTTTTGATTATGCTTTGTTCATGGTTGAAAATGATGGATGGGTGATGGATGGCCTCTATCATCTCAATGCTTGGCATTTCTTTTGGGTGTTTCTATTTTGGGTTGTTCTGATAATTTTTTGATCTACTAACTAATAGCTTATTATTCTGTCTGTATATTAATATGTCATGTAATGATCTTTGAACCAGATCAGAGACATGGGTGCTAGAATTTGTTGACTTGGGAGGTGAATTGAGAAGAGATGTCTGGCATGCATTTATTAGTGAAGTTATTGCACTCCACAATTTTTTATTTGAATTTGGACCTTTAGATGGCGATCATTCATTACTACATGTATATGGTGCAAAAAAGGGGAAGGAAAGGGCTATTGCAAGTGCCATTAACAGCATTGCTAGACTTCAAACCCTTCAATTTATGCGGAAGTTACTCGATGATCCTATTAAGCTTGTTCAATTCTCATATTTGCAAAATGCACCATATGGAGACATTGTTTATCAAACTTTGGCCGTGAATTATTGGGCTGGGCCATTGCTGAAAAGATCCGGTGAGACTGAATATCAACCAGCTCAAAGAGGAATGGCTTCTGATGAGACAAAGGAGATCGGTGATCATGTAGTTGATATAGACGGGAGTGTATACTTACGGAGGTGGATGAGGTCTCCTTCTTGGAATTCTAGTGCTTCTATAAACTTTTGGAAGAACTGTGTGATAAAGAAAGGGATAGCACTAAGTAAAAATCTTGTTGTGGCCGACCAGACCTGTGTGGAGAAGGCCGCATTTATATGCACGGAAAGATTCCAAGTGGTTGAAAAAACTCAAGCGACTATTGATGCTGCAAAGCTAACAGGCATACCAAGTAACATTGACCTTTTCAAGGTTTGTCTATTCTGATTCTAATTTCTTAAGGTTTGTCTATTCTCATTCTAATTTCTTCTTCTCCTCAAGATAGATTTGGAAGTGGTTAGATTTTCCTACCTTGTTTGGATATATTGCATTAGAAAAAATGAGACAAATACAATTCTCTCTTTCCAGTTTGAATTTTCTTTTCACATTTTTGGGATGGAAGGGAGTGGCAGAGAGAAAAGTCCCTTACCATGCAAGGGACTATGTAGTTAAACCTTGTGGCCTTTTCATCCTTCATCTTGTTATGCACACGATAGATGCTGCTTGCATTTATACATCTTTTTGCAGAAGCCCTTTGGTACCGTCTTCATATATTAATACAAAAGAAATTGAAAAAAGAAAAAAGGAAAGAAGATAAAATGTGGACTGTACTTATATGTCTTTTTGCAGAAGCCCTTTGGTATCCTCTTCATATATTGATACTTGAACCTAGTTTGTGCTGTTCTATTGCAGGAACTCCTCGTCCCTTTGACTATGGCTACCCAAAATTTTGAGAAATTGAGACGATGGGAGGACCCTCAGCAGACAATCTACTTTCTTGTATTTGCATATGTAATTATTTTCAGGTACGATCATTTCTGGAAAGAAATTTGTTTTAAATTCCTTCAAGACACCTTTGGCAAAAGGAAAAGCAATAGTTTGTGTGTTAATTTACTCAAGAAAACTCAACTTTTATAGGTTTTTGTCTTTGGACCATGTTCCTGTGCTGTTTTTCCTTAGTTTAAAAGTTGATTTACAATCTTTCTTTCTTTTTTCTCAGAAACTTCCTTCCATATATATTTCCAGCAGTGTTGATGGTTTTGGCAGCTGGAATGTTGACACTTAAGGGACTTAAGGAGCAAGGTCGCTTGGGAAGATCTTTCGGGAAAGTTACGATACGTGATCAACCACCTTCAAATACAATTCAAAAGATTGTAGCTGTCAAGGAAGCAATGCGTGATGTGGAAATTTATATCCAAAATCTTAATGTCTCACTTCTCAAGGTCCGAACAATTGTCCTTTCTGGTGAACCTAAGGTATGTTATCATGATCTATGACAACACCTCAAGTTATGCAATATGGTGCAGAGTTTCTTTATGAGTACTTAAAAGTTTATTAATCATGATGACTCTATATTGATGTTCTTCTGTGTGATGCCTCAACTCAGTGAAAGTCATGTCTGCTCTCTCTGCACTGCTGCAGACATTCAGGCAGAATAACTGAGATTTGCACTATCAGCTAATAATAACCAACTGCTGATGTAGTTAAAGGAAACTTTTGGTAGTAGGGTAATATAGCAACTTTTCAATTCATGTTGAGAAAGAACTTCATAAAATTTGTCATTATATTCTGCAAATTGACATGCAATCTAAGAATTTTAAGAAACAGAAAATGAGGGTGTCTACACAAAGGGTTAAAAGAATAAAAGAAAGATATGTATACAGATAAGTAGACTTTGCTTTATTGGAGGAGATTGCCTGATGGAGTTTTCTGCAGATAACAACTGAGGTTGCTGTAGTGTTGTTATCTTTTGCTATGGTTCTCCTTTTTGTGCCTTTCAAGTATGTGGCAGCCTTTCTTCTCCTTGATCTCTTCACGCGGGAGCTTGAATTCAGGAAGGAAACTGCTAGGAGGGTTGTGACCTTTTTGAAGGAGCGATGGAATACAGTACCTGCAGCGCCTGTAGTCGTGTTACCTTTTCAGGGTCATGATTCTCCACCTGAGAATACAAATACCAATATAGAAAATAAGCAATCACAGATTAGTTAGGTGATTAGAGCTACTGCGAACCTTGTTATACACAGTTGAACCATCATGTACATGGAACAATTTCATTAGAAAATGAGGATTATTAGATTTTTTACTCTGTTACCTGTAACCCTTTTGGGTTTCTTTATGTTTATATGAACTGATGACCAGCTTACCAGACGAATCTACACCATATGCTTGTCAAAGTGTGCAGATTTTAAGTTTCGGATGCAACAAAAAGTTGTCGAGATTTTCTTCCTCAACACGGCTTCATTGGCGAGACTTCATAATCTCTACCTGGTGATCAGATCCTCAATCAATAGGAACTGTGAGTATTGTAAAAATGTGTGATTGAGTTGTCTGCTTTTATGTTAGCATAATAAGTAACATTCCAATTGCATAGATCAATTACTTATTAGCTTCTGGCCTTCCTTTTCTACCAAATTTTCTAATTGATACCTCTTGTTGGTGAGATACAATCATCAAAAGTGCATTATCAAGCAACATACTAATATTAGGAACATCTATATAAGCAGAGTAAAGAAATTACTTCAACAGGTTAACCCCTGCAAAAGGCACAAGATTTTGGCAGCCATTTGACTTCTCAGTTCTACATACATACATACATACAGAAGGGAAAAAAAAAAAAGGAAATATGGTATATAGAAAGAGATAATTCTGCTAAAACTTGAATTGTAACAAAAATATGAGCGGCAATGCCACTTTGAGCACCAGAATCCACCATTTTTGTGAGAGAGCTTGTGACCCATTTGAGGATGTATTGCAGACAAGCTTGTCATCGTGGTAAGAACAAAAAGTTTGGTTCCTGTTTGTGGAGCAGAATAAACAGGTCATACAATAATACAAACAGAATGAGAAGAAGATGGAATGCTGCCGGTGGATTAACCACATAAACCAGTTAAGCCTCACCTTGTTGCACAAAACGCCACAATGTAATCTGATGCAGAACATGTAATTATACTGCTAAAGCCATCAAATGCATAGCTAGATGCTGCAGGACAAACTTGTTTAAAACTCTTAGAATAGTTGCTTGGCAAACAGAGTACAGGGTCTGAATATGCTCCTCTGCAACAAAACTCGTCAGTTCCAAAAACATCACACGCACTCCTGCAAGCAATCACCTTTCCATCGGACTTGGAAACCAGTTGTGATGAGCAATTCAGTCTCAAGTCCCCATCACACCCTGCAATGCTACAGTTTCCTTTGCCCTTCAGAGGTGTGACTGCGATTGGCACATTGAATCCATCCACAAGGCTAACGTCATAGTAGTCAAGGTCTCCTAAGGTGAACTCAGCGATTGTGTTGGGAGGATTACTTGGTCCTGAGCAATTCAGGGAGGTGCCACAGCCTCCAGTCTGACAGGTTCCATTGCCATTTTGGTCGAATTTGCAGCCAGTTCGAGCCCATATTCGGCCACTCCATGCAGTTGGAGCAATATAGAAGGCAGACTGGCTTGGCTTGAGGGTGAAACCACCATGAGTGTTGTCACTTTTTGTTGTTATTGCTGGCCATATGGTCTCCTGGCAGTTGTTAAACAAAGTGAAAGTCTTTGAACTTGTTGACGCATTTTGCCCTGCTCATATGGTCAACAAATTTAAGTACGTAAGAACAAAAGGTGATCAGTGAAACTAGTGTGATCAGTGACCATCTTCAGGAAAAGCAGAAAGCTTTTGGCTTCAAATCCATTCAAGGAACTGGTACATTATGTTTTGCAACTAAGAAGACCCTATAATGGAATTGAAAGCAAGTAATACTGCATGAATAGGAACTGATGACTTACCTAAGGCAATGGTAATGAAAATGAAGAAGAGAGCAAAGAGTAAACTGAGGCTACGAGGCATTACTAGAGAAGCTTTTTATGTCCTTTTGCAAATTTGGTTGTGGATAAGTAGAAACGTGAGACATGAGAAGTTGGTTTAAGTAACTAGAAAAAGAGAATGAAGAAGAAGATGAAGGAATACGTGTGGAAGAGAGTGAGAATCTAATAACTAAAAAATTGCAGACAACCTCAAAAGGCTTCCTTGCTTATATGCGTAACCAAATCTTTGATACCTTTCCTCTCTGCATCCACTCTTCCCTCTCGCTTGAGTCACTCCTATTTCCAATAACCAATATTTATATGTATTTATATAGTTATAGATAATGCAAGTTTGAGATTAATAATTAAAGAAAAATTCTATTTCAGTTATTAAGAATATATTTGTTTTATTTTTCTTATTTTCATTTTTATTTTTAAAATTAAGAAAAAATTATTTGTTTGAATTTTTTATTTATACTTTTAGTTTTGATTTATATTTCCATTTTTGTTTTTAATTTTTTGTTTTTGTTTTCAAATTCAGTAAAAAAAACCTGTTTGTTTGAGTTTTTAATTTCTGTTTCTGGTTTTAGTTTTTTCCGGTTTTCAAAAATTATGAAAATTATAAAAAGTAGTTTTTGTTTCCTGTTTCTGTTTTTTTATAATATGATTTACTATCATTTAAATATATATTATTTAATTATTAATAAAAATTATAAATAATTTAATTCAAGATTATATATTTAATAAATTAAAATTATTTATCAATAAAAATTATGAATAATTTTATTTTATTTAAGTTTTATAATTAAATTATATGTAATTAAATTATAATAATTATTAATGAATATAATTAAATTTAAAATATATAAATATTCAAATAAATTTTGATTTAATAATTAAAATATATTTCAAATAAATAT
>JANKOD010000192.1:1935478-1951438 GCA_026284645.1 Erythroxylum acuminatum
TATTTTCCCCGAATCTTATTCCTTAATGGTACGGAACAATAGTATCATTGGAGTGGATACACAAATAACTTTAAATATAAGAAGTAGAGTAGCCGGTTTGGTCCGGGTGGAGAGAACAAAAAAAAATTGAACTTAAAATTCTTTCACTAGACAATTCACCATAGCATCAACTTATTCCCTGATTATGGATAACGAAGACATCTCACCTAATGGGGTGTGGAGGGCTACCTGGTAGTGGAAGGGCCCTCAACGCATTCGCTTCTTCTTCTGGCTCCTCGCTCACGATCGACTTCTCACTAACCAACAACGCGTTCGCAAGCATTTAACTACGAACGGCGCTTGTTACCATTGCAGCTCCGAGGAATCCTCTTTTCATATAATGTGAGACTGCATCAAAGCTCGCCAAGTGTGGCGCATCTTTACTCCGCATCTAAGGTCTATTGACTTTTTTACTACGCCACACCGAGAGTGGATACTGAAAAATCTCTAACACCGCCAAAAAGTTCTTGGGCAGGATTGGTTAACTCTATTTGGCACTACTTGTTGGTTTCTATGGACATGGAGAAACATGACCTTGTTTGATGAACATTTTACTTGGCCTCCCTCACCTGTTTTTTCTCATTTTATCTTATGCAGATCAGAACCACAAGGCCGACGGGTGGCACAGCCGACCTGACACCAGTCATCGTCCTCGTCAAGACCAATTCATTGGTTGGAGGAAACCTCCCACAGGATAGGTCAAAACTAAACATAGACGGAGCATGCAAACATTTCCAGTCCTTGGCCACAGCAGGTGGACTTATACGAGACAGTACAGGCAATTGGATTGAAGGTTTCACACAAAACCTAGGATGGTGTTTATCGGTGTCTGCGGAACTCTGGGGAGTTTTTACCGAACTTACACTCGCGTGGGATCTAGGGTATCGAAGGATTTAACTTGAAGTGGATTCTACCACGATGATCAACCGAAGATCTTCCTCAGACACACGATCAATGTCTCTTAATTCTATCGTTCGGGGTATTCACGAACTGTTTACCCAAAACCGAACTGTTGCACATCGACATATCTATCGAGAGAACAATAAATGCGTCGATTGGCTTGCTACCTGTGTCGAACATTTTGATGTAGGAGTTACCTATTTTGATGCTATACCCATTGGTTGCCATCTTCTCCTTCTAGAAAATATGTCGGAAGCTTGTTTCCCTCATCTCGTTTTGTAATTCATTGCGTTTAATTTCGCCTAAAAAAACCTTACGTACAATCAAACATAGCCTAAAGTAAATCAAACCGAAAAGTTAAAACGATTTAAAATTTTTATGGTTAAACCAACCAAAACAGTTAAACTTTTTAATCAATGGTAATAACAAAAGTCATGCTTTTATTTATTTTTATTTCATTATATGTAAAAACAATTTTAAATTCATTATTATTCCAATTATTTATTAGTGATTATACTTGTTAATAGCCCTCCTAAGCAGCACGTTAACAATAAAATAATGTAAGTGTTATAAAATAAGAAACAACTTTAAAATAAAATGCTTTTTATAATATATATAACAAAATTTAATTAATATATCAAATTTAGATGTTATTGAAATCTTAAAATAGTACTTTTTAACATTTATTCAAACTATAATTTCATACAAGTATAATGACTTTTGCAAATCCTTTTATTTACATACACTAAGTTAATTCCTTAAAATTAAGGAATAAATATTTTTCTCACATAGACATTAATAACTTATTAAATAAGTTAAATTTAATAAGTTATATATCACTTATAATATAATATTTAGAAATTATTAAAATTAAATCCAAGATTAAATTACTCAATAAGCTAAAAAGAGTATTTTGACTCAAAATTAATTGGCCAAATTATATTTGACCATCACCATTACCAACTTTAATCCTAACCCAAGTAAAGAGAACATTAGGCATGATAAAAGGGTGAGTTGGGCTCAGGCTACCCAGGTTCCAACCCGGCCCGATATCTTTTGCCTGGCTTGAAACAATTTTGCCCGACCTATATTTTATTTTAATTAAAAAAGAAAAATGAAGTTGTTTATCACAATAGTTGTCTGGAATTGGGTTTGGGCAGTCCAAGCCCAAATCCTATATGAGGCCCTTTTATGCTCTAGGCGCGAACAACTCGGACCTAACCCATTGACATTGGATTTGGTTAGGGCGAGCTTGAGCCCAATTATCATCTCTAAATAACATATTATAACTAACCAATATTAAAGGTAGTAATAGGTGAGTACGAGTCCGGTCAAAAAATATGAACAAACCTAGGCACAATAAACTTAAAAAAAGGGGTCTAAACCTAGTCTAATTCAATATAATCCAACCTAAAGTTAATAGATTTGACATGAGTTAATCGAGTTTTAAATTTGACTTTAACTTTTTAAAAATAATTTTCAAATTTTAAGTTTGAGATTGAGCTCGAGCTCTACAATCTTAAGTTTGAGATCGGGCTTTGACTCAAACTTTATAACATTTATTGAAAACTTAAAATAGTACTTTTAACATTTATTCAAACTATAATTTCATATATTTATATATAATGATTTTTTGCAAATCTTTTTATTTACATACACTAAGTTAATTCCTTAAAATTAATGAATAAGCATTTTTCTTACATGTATAGATGATAATGACTTATTAAATAATTTAAATTTATTTCTATATATGACTGACAATAGAGTATTTAGAAATTATTAAAAATTTATGTGCATAAAATGCAACATTAAATTATATTAATAAGATATTTATGCCCAATATTTTTTTATTTTGACTCAAAATTAATAGGGTAAATTATACTTGACCATCACTATTACCAACCTTAACCCTAACCCTAACTAGAAAGAATATTAGGGATGCCCGCCCAAGCTTGATTAACATAAGGTAGTCAGGCTCAAGCTCATTCGAGACAGCCCAGCCTTAGACATGTTTGACTCGATATGATCCGATTTATTTTTAATTAAAAAAGAAAAATTACATCATTTTTCGTAAAACAATGTCATTTTTTACAGTAGTTGAAAGATCTCGGGCTAGCCCCAGCCCATGCTCGACTTTAGGTTCGATGGCAGCCAGAGCCCAATTGTCATCTTTAGATAATATATTATAACTGACTAATATTAACAATGATAATAGGCGAGTTTAAGTCCTAGATCCAAAAATATGTACAAAATCGCTTTCTCCTTTTACTCAGTTTCTTTCTCTCCAATGCACTAAGCCACCAAATAGGCACCAGATCTTCTGTGTCATTTATGGTGTTTCAATCATGCATCATTCACTTTTAACTACATATTTATGTGGATCCTACGTAAATGTGTGGATAAGATTTAATAGAACATGGTAGGAACTGGTTAATTGAAACAGAGGATCTGTTCTCCACCAAACAGTTCTTTCATCTGCACTAAACGACATGCAACAAGGTTTCAAGTGTTCCAAGCCACCAGCTACTTATGCTCTTTCTCAGTTTCTTCGATATACCAATTGTTATTTCCTCATTTTTCATTTATTTATCTTATTACCTTGTTGCCGCTAGAATCCGTAAATTCCGCCTATTTTAAAAATCAAACTAGAAGTTAAATTTAATATTTAAAAAGTTCAATCGATATTAAATCATTATAAAATCAATTAAATCAGGCTATAACCATTGTCATTGATTTCGAGGTCACTTTTGTTGAGAGAAGCTTTAGATCAAGAGATTAAAAGCTTGAGAGTTACTAGAAAATTAGCAAAGAAATTGGGTCAAAACTAACAAGTCAGAATTTAGGTCATTCAAGCTTTCTGCTCTAAAATCAATCAAGTTCGTTAGGCAATATGAACCAAATCTGATCGGGTTTCAATACTTGAAGCCCAGGTTGAGCCCAAGACATATCGAGCTCAAGTCAAGCCGAATTTTTTTATTTTTATTCTTAAATAAATTTTACTTTTTAAAATCTTCGGTTCACCCTGAACCTAAAAACCTAAACCTGGCTCTTTATCGGATCAACCTGGATTGAAATTTTCCAGTGCTAATAATTCTTGGCAATCCTGTCAATCAGGTTGCTGTTGTGTGTTGGTACATTTAAAGAATGCTCATATTCACTTTACAAAACATTAAATTGAAAATGAATTCAATACCAATAGGAGAAAGATTACATGGGGAAAAAAAAAAGAATTGCAAAACAAAAGCTTGGCCGTAACAACTTGTGAGGATCATGGCTGATCAGGGAAAACTTTGTGCAAGAAATTGATGAAACGTTTTGCATAAAACTCTGGTTCAGCTACAGAAATGGTGTGAGGATCCAACTTCAATGACTTGCATGCATGCTCAAATTTCTTCTTCACATTGTACTCCTGCAATATATCGATTATGCCCATGTATAAGACAACATCGTACATCTCGAAAAGCTCAATCTCTGCAGAATCAATCTCGTCCTGCAGAAGTTTCTGACTAGCTTGCGCCGGCATGTTTACGCCTAACTGCACTCGCAATCTATCATTATAAACATAAGCACATCAATCCCTCGTGATATCCACAGATAATGCTTGCAATCTAACCAGAAACAAACTGAAATAACTTGATCAAAACAACTTTCTGAAGAGAGCAACATATGGTGCTTGATTCATACACCCTCATAAGAGTTTTTCATATGAGAGCACTGAAATGACGATAGTACTACGATGCAAGCGCGAAACTATATGCCGAAACATGATCATTTTATATTGTGTACAGAAACAAAATGACCATATGTATTCCATTCGAAAAGAATATCCAGTGTACCAGCATTCCATGTTTTAACTATAAAATATACCTTGCAGTGCCAGGCAGTAAAAGATCAACTTCCTTTGCACCAACCGAATATGCACGCAATGTACTTCCTCTGATATGAACACCTGGCGCTTTGCTGGCATCGCTGGGTTCGTGGGTCACTAAAAGCAGGCCTTTTGGAGGAATCAATGGCTCCCCTTCTGATGCACCTAGTGGAAACAAGGTATATAATTCAAACTTAGGATAACCACGAGTACCAAATCGGATATAATACGGTGATTTTTCTGCAGAAAACTCACAGCTGAACTAAGTAAAAGTAGTTAGTGTTTAACTTGGTCTGATAACCTGGTTTGATACTAGTTGGTATTTGAGCTCCATGTGTTGTAGTATTACTTTTTGTAAGAGTAATATTGGCAACAGGGTATTCGTATGGCTTAGCACTTCATCATAAGGGCAAAATGAGTAGACCGAAGAACCAAACTGTCTAACTGGAAACATTTACTAATTACACCAGCATAGCAAGACATTAAATGAACATAATCTAAAGTTAAGGATATGTCATTTTGGATACAACCTAGTACAGCAGATACGCAATCCTACTATAAAGTAAATCGTGCATAAGAACCAAAAAACAGTATTTCTCTAGTCATTGAGAGTTTCCGTTTCGAAGCTACTTTAAGAAAGCACTTTCCATTTTAAAGTCCATCCACAAAAGTTAAAATGCAGTACTCATATCATTTTTTAAATGCACAAAAGCATGCGTAAACTGAAAGGAGAGCAACTTCGGTACCAAACATAAAAATTAGTTTGAATGGTACAAAGAAAATAACATAAAACATTTTTACTACAGAAACCACCTACCATTGCCACCAGCTGGACTCTGATAATTGACTAGGAAACCAGGAGGTTCTAAGAGAGCCTTCAACTGCTCGGGTGCTCTAAAATGTAAACCCAAAAGGAGGCTGTAATCTATTATTTGTTGGGACTCCAAAAACTTGCAGTCTAGAAAAAGTTGTCTGCATAGAAAGAAAAAACATTTCTCGACATTAACAAGTGAATAGACAGTCGACTACAGATACGAAAGAAATAGTCTATTCATTAAGTCATTTGAATGCACATTCCACCTTCAACCTAACAAATTTCATCTTAAGGAGTTAATTGTCCGCAATAAATTGCCAAGTGCTATCATGACAATGTTACAGTTAATGTATGATCTGATCAAGGGCTGCACATAAAAACTTAAGCTTTCGAATTGGATTGATCTTCAATACATATGGCCTTTGTGATTGAGAGATCTTAAGTTAAAGCCACGCAAAACCCCCATCTTTATTAAGATTGAATCTCCAAATTTATGTACAACAGACCTGTAATTCACACTTTTTGTCCAAACGACTGGATGTTAATATATAAACTGATCATAGGTCCAACACACTAGCAAAAACTTTCTGGTTGAATAGGTTTTTGACAAGATGTAAGCACAAAAGATGATAAATTAAGAAGCTTTACAAAATTAGAAAGAAAAGTCTTATGGCACCTCCTGTATTGCAAACAAACATTTGATCATGAGACCGGGACTGAGACTCTGTTACAAGTTAAATGATATAAACCAGAGGAACTTACTTGAAAAGGGACTCCCGCAACAATTTGTCCATATGAAATTCATATGTCAGATCAAGATCCTTTAATGTGGTATTATCTCCAATTTTTTCTTTATCTGTACACCTTCCATGAGATGAACCCTTTAAATCATAGCGACGATGAATTTTTAACTCGGTACAAAACATATTACCCATGACCACAAAGCGTACCTGCAAAAGTAAGGAGAAGAAAAACCTAACCAATTATAAGAGACAGCCACACCATAAAGTAATATACAGTCACAAGACAGATGTAAGTACCTTTCTTCGACCTCTTAGTGTTATTCGGTGGAGTCCAAAAAATTTTGTGATAAGAGTATTATCGTGCTCTCCTACATGATGATAATACTTGGGCAACATCTTGAGGAGGGTCTGCACAGGATTTCATAAAAGAAAATTGATTGCCATTTCTCCCACCCACACAATGAACATAAAATGCACTAAAAAGAGGCACAAAGATGAACCAAGAACACCAAGAAATAGCTTTCGGAGTAAGCATATGGTATTATTAAGCTGATTGACATCTGGAATTTTAAGAGTTCCAGTCAAATCATTTCACTGAAGGAAAATCATACCAAAATTATTTTTTTCCAGGCTAGCATAACATCATATAATGTCCTCACACGAAGTTTGTGACTCAACAAACTACATTTCTTCACAAGAGCAGCAGTAAAAGGCAAGCAATTTGTCAATCAGCAAATATCTCATAATACAAGAAAATTTCTCTTTTTTTACAAATTTTCTTTGGAAAAATAAAGACTATGACGAAACATTTTGTACAATTTTCAGGAATACATCTAATTTAACAGTTACCCAAGCATCATGTTGAAGCCATATTCCAAGTTGATAAGACTCTAATAGGTTCTCCATTTATAATAACAGCTGATCAACCACAAACCTAACCAGCATGATTGATAGAGATAATTGAATAGTTTGCTTTATACCAGTTTAATAGCTGGTGGAGTTAAAATTTAATAGGGTTGTGCAAACCAAGCATGTTGTTGCTTCCTTAGTTCTAGTGCACTCATTATCCCTACATCTGGATGAAAGATAAAAGTGACTGTGGTCAGCACTCATCTAGCTACGGAAACTATGCAGAATTAATCAAACTGAAATTGTTAACATGTCCATTTCAAATGCAGGAAAACAATTGATCCATAACCCTCATGTTCATAATGTAAGAATAAGCATAAAAGATAAAGAGAAAATAACAGGAAACAAATTGGAAAGAACATGAGCAAATATGAAAAGAAGATCAACAAGAACATAAATGAATAGCAGTGACATATAACTAAGGGATAGCATATGCTAATCATCAGCTAAATCCAAGATATGTTATGGGATAGAAAGCATTGAAACTTAGGATATAATAAGATTAAACTTTGTAGTTTCTATAAACAAAGAAATACTGTGGTCAGACCTTGAGTTAAGATTTCTTCAATGTCTTAATTACGAATCTATCATCAAGAGAAAGGTAGAAGATGCTCCCACTTTTCCCAGGAGAAGAAAGCTCCCTCAGACCATCATCACCACAGATGGACATCATGTACTCAGCTGCATCTAACTTAAACATCTCTCTCAGATTCCTGAGATACACATTGGAATGTATAGTGACAGCAATGTTGGGTAAACACAAGATAAACAGAAAGCGTATCAGGTTTTCAGTTCATCATACTAAAGAAATGTTTTTTTATGGTTGCCTTGTTTACACAGCTAAATAAATAACTGCATCAGATTGATAATTACCTAAAGACCATAGGGCAGTAATCTTTCCAATAGAAATCAACAGAATTGTGTGGAGGTGTAAACTGCGAACCCTTTCTTGGGAAATACATTCTTATTCTAGCCCGATCCCCAAAATCAGAAGCTCGAACATCACGCATAGGAACTGGTGTAATCTTGCCAACAGTATACCTGCGAGCTTGAAATCAAGCAATTTACAAGAATAATATTGTCCGAGCATATTAAAGACAAAATCAGAAAGTGGAAAAACTTCAAGAAAAGAGCTACATTGGATTAAAAAAAAACAAAAAATAATCCAGTTTGTCAACATCGTATTGCTGAAAGAAACAAGACCTGAAACTTGAATCATAGTCAAAATTCGAGTAAATAATAAGAGAACAGAAATGGTTGACACATATATAGACATTATATTCAGCATGGAAGGCGTAATGCTGTCAAAGGAAGCATGCCGAGTCTTAATTGACACAAAATCCAACTATTGCACAAGAAATGACATGAATCATCCAAAAAACTTTGAATCTGAATGAATCATGGTAGAAAAATGATGATCGTTCATGACGAGATGGGAATGCTTTTGCCCAGACAAACAATAATAACCGAATGCATAAGATCAATGTGATGTACATTATTTAGCTCTATAAGCTCCTCACATGGTGCGACTGTCAAGAGAAAAATGATATACACGTGACCTGAGAGAACAAAATGCAACCAATAATGACCGAGGCACAAGCTCATAACCCTTTGTTGATGCACTGAATTCTCAGTTTTATTGTGCTTAAAGATAAACCAAAACTATTCACAAGAAGATCAAATAACAGAATGAAAGGAACAGGGGAGAGAATGGTTTTATTTTGGAGTGGGGGCGGCAGGTGGTGAGAAAGGACTTTTAGTCAACCATCTGTTTACCTTATGCCAAGTTGCAAATTGAGCATCAGAAAATCGCTGTGATTGCCTTCAAAAATGTCGACACATTTCGGTTTTGTTTTCTTCACGTGAAATTTATTTCTCTGTTTGATCTTACATGATACTTCTGAACTTCTAACTCGTTCTTTGATTAAAACTCCTTGCATGTATTCCCGCTCATAAACTACCATACAGTTATCCTGCTTCTCATTTTCACTGTCATCGGGTGCCAAGGACATCCTAAATGATGATTCATGAGAGGAAAATTCTCCAACTGCATCACAACTACTGTTTCCATCTAAAGATGAAGGTTTGTGAGATGTTTGACCAGAATTCCTTATCAATCCACCAACAGATATTTTCTCAGAATGACTGCGGATGACTTTTGGATTTGCATACATATTTTCCTCTGAAGAACACTGAGATAATGAACCTCTTCCACCACCATCAAAATCAAAACAGCTGGAGCACCTCCTTAGAGGTGGATGCTTGGTTCCGGCAGGATAGAATGTTCCTTTCCCATCTTTTAACCCTTTACTCCATGATCCAAAGTAATATCCCCCATCAGCAAACCTGTAGACTCCAGACCCATGTCTAAGCCCATTTAACCAAACACCATCAAAAATATCACCATTTGTCCATTTCATGACCCCTCTACCAGACATTGTTCCACCTTTCCAACTCCCAATGTAAATATTTCCATTGTTCCAAGAGTACTTTCCGCTACCTTCTTGCACTCCTTCCTTCCAAGAACCCTCATAAATATCTGAATTAGGATACTTCTTTTTCCCAAGGCCTTGCTGTATATTCATCCGCCATGTCCCCAGGTATTCAGAACCATTAGGTCCTATGAACGTGCCAAATCCATGAAGGTAACCACCAGAGAAATCACCTTCATATTTGGCCCCCGAAGGCCAAAGTATTTGCCCTTTTCCTGTCATTTTACCTTCTTCCCAATCACCTTCATAAATTGTCCCATCTAACCATGTATATGTTCCTTTACCATTAGGAATCACTCCCATAAAGTAACCAGTATAGACATCTCCATTCGGTAACGCCTTGTCTTCCATCCTAGAAAAATATAACGAGCACTTAAAACAAAAAAATGAAGCATAATTTGTCACAAGTGCAGCAGAGTAGCTTTACTACAAATATATAAATAAACAGCAACATAATTGCTGAAAAACAGAGAGTGATCAGCTGAGGAGAATACTTTAAAGCGTCTTCCATGTCAAACAAACGACGTAAGACCACCATTTTGCAATCTTGGCCCTGAAATTACGATAAATTTAACCAAGTAAACAAACCGTGATGCTACTAAAGTCTTTCAACTTTTTCCTGGTCAAAGGTCTCAAGAAATAGAACAAATTATGAATTTCAAATTGCAAATTGCATTGCAAATACTTCACTTGCCTCTAATACAAATATGCCCTAGTAAAAAAAATTCACTGCTGCCTAGTCTAGAAGAAAAATGGCTCTATGTTTCTATAACTTACTGCGTCACTGGACACATATATTTGTTCATTCAACTCAAACTACGCAGTGCTAATAGCTACCATCTCAATCATCTGCAAACGAATAATCCTTTTCTATTTCAGAACTGATTAATGCTCGTATCTGTACTGGATTTGTCAATCAGACTCCAAACGGATTGGACATTGAAGGAGCATATATCCTAATCAACCAAACACCTAATTTTTAAATTACACCACTTACATGGAACTGCAAAACAGGGAAAGCCAAGCAGAGAGGATAGATAGATAATATGAATTCACCTGAAACAGAAATCAATTCATCCTCTGAGCAGAGTCACTCAAACGAGACGAAGACGACGAAAATGGAGTATCTGGCTCAAACCCATCATCCAGGTGAAACAAAAGATTCAAACTTTTGGGAAAACGAAACGAAAAAAGGTAATTTCTTGTCCTGTTGCTCTTACAGATTCTCTGCTCCAATTCACACTTCACCTGTCTCTCTCACCAACTACCTTACCCCATCACCATGTTCTCTGTCTCTCTCTCTCTCTATCTAACCAAAAATCTTCTGCTTTCTAATCGCTTCTTCTCTGTTCTTCGCTAAATTATTAAATCTTTTATTTAAAAATTTCCGATTTTCAGTTCCTTTCACTTTCGCAGTCAAAAGAGAAACAGAGCAACGTCCTCTCCTCTGCTCTCCTCTCCTCTCCCTACAGCATACGGACACGTGTACTTCCATACACGTGGGACCCAAATGTCAATGTTAAACTGCTGTGCTACAGAATGATCACGGCGGAACCCCACTTCCAGATTCGATGGCCGCCATGTGATAAATCTAAAGAAAAAGAGAAATTGGATAAAATAGTAGACAGGAAAAGGAAAAGGTCGCGGATGACCGTGTGCATGAGCTGTAGCTGATTATATTATAAAATGGAGAAGAAGATAAAGTAATATTAAGATGGGTCGATAAGCTAAGTAAGGCATATCCCGTCGACAAGGCGGAGGACCGAAATGGAAGTCAGATCACCTGGGGGTGTTAAGAAGTAATTGTCTGCCGCTGCTGCATTAAGACACCCACAGCTCAGATTACGTGTAGATTCTTTTCCTCTTTCCATGTCATGTCCGACACAAACAGTAACCACGTGCCACTTCTTCTCTGATAATAAGGTTGGGTTTCGATTGTTTCTGATAACATAAATAAGAATTAATATTGGCATGAATGTGACCTACTAAGTGTGAATGATTTAAAAATGTTTTCTTATAGTTAGAATTCTCCCAGAACATTTCGTGAGAAACTAAAAAAAATAAAAATAAGAATTAATATAAGAAAGAACGGGAATTAATATAGTCATTATAATTATAATGATCTGTTAAAATAAATAAATGATTATTATTACTATTAATAATGGTTGATTTGATAAAAATATTAATAAATAAAAGTTTGTTAAATTTTTGTTTTATACTAAATTTTAATAAATTTTAATTATTTATATTTTGTAATTAATGAATTATATTTTAATTAATTATATTGTAAATTAATTAATTATATTTTAGTTCATTAATTAACTTATACTATTAGTTTAACTAATTAAATTATAATTAATTAATTAGTATTTAATTAATTGTATTTAATTGTTAAAAATATTTTTTTAAAAAAAGAAGAAGAAGGGAGTGTCACAGGCGTCTGACGCCCTGGCGTCACACTAGCGTGACAACCACCGCATACTTGCCCTTATGAATATTTTTCATTCTCTCATGCTTGAGGGTATCGTTTAATTCTCAAAGGTCTGATATCAAAATATTGTTCCTATAATCATAATATATAATCAACCACTCGTTTTTCATTCCTTACTTATTGAAGCCTTCTCAAACCCATCAACCAACCACTTTTTTAAATTTTGACTAATTATTTTGTACTTATTTTAAAATTAATATATTTATTTTAATTTTTTATATAAAATATTGAATTATGAGTCAAATTTATAATATCCTACCCAAACTCGTATCTAAAATAATTAAGATTAAATTTATTCGAATCCAACAACAACATCTCAATAGAAATTCTACTTAAAGATATAAATAAATAAACACATTCAAATGGAAATATAAAATAAGTAATAAAACTAATAATATAATAAATATAAAACAAATAATGAATAAAAATAAAAGATAAAATAAGTAAATAAATATGCAAATAAAAAAGAAGACAAATAAATAAATAAGACAAACAAGCTATTACAAAAAAAAAACATTTAGTTAAATTAAGAAAAATTTTAATTATACATAATTTCAAATTAAGCATTGCTACTATAGATGATATTTAAGTTTGGGTCTACTCATCAAAAGACTTTAGGTCGAGTTTTATTTTTTTAATTTTTAAACTACAAATTAGGTTCGAGTTCAGACTACTCAGCCTAAAGTCAAAAATTTTAAATAATAATGAGACTAATTACTACCATCCTTATATTTTTAGTAAAAATTTCTCTTGAACACTTTGTTTTTTTTTTAATTTTTTAAGTGGAATAGATGTTTAAAAGTGATTGATTACTTTAGGGTGATACAAGGCAAAAGGCATACATTTTGTATATAAGGTTAGGCTTTTGTCTGTATTTGATCCTTTTATTTCGAATCTTTTACTTTATGTCCCTGTATGGGTGTAGCTTTCGATTTCATATCAAATTTAACATTAAAACATATTTAGTATCATAATAGTCTTAATACATTTATCAAAACACAAATTAAATTTTAATATTTTAAATTGCTAATTTCAATTTTAACATTTGCAAAATATTATAAATAAAATTTAGGGAGATAAAAAATTTAACGAGATTAAACTTTGGTTATTTGTTGAGGATCCATAGGCAATATTTTGAAAATCGAACAAGAAGTTAAATTTGTAAGTAGTGACAGAGCCAGAAATTTAAGATAGGAGGTTCTAAATATTTAAGTTTTTAAATCTTGGGAGCCTAGTGCACCATTAAACTCCAAATAACTCTGTTATTGTGCACACGTGTATCTATATATATATTAAAATAAAAAGTATTTAATTTTTATAAATCTTGAGAGGCCCAGTGGCAACTAACTCCGTTTATGTCTGTAAGATAAGAATTTTTAAGTTTAAAAGATTTAAGCGAATTAAATAGTTATAAAATTGGCTAAAAATTAAATAAATTTTGAGAATTTAAAATATGATTAAGGATGACAATAAGTTGGGGCGGGTCGGGCATTTTTATAAAAAAACTAAAATGACGTCGTTTTACTGCAAAAATAACATTGTGCTCGACCCGGCTCGACTGCCCATCCGAGCCTTTTTACCATTTCTAAATATAATTAAAAGATATTGTTCTCGTTAAAAAAAGGAATTGTTAAATAAAAATGAATTGATTGGTTAATCAAGATGTGTTAATTTACAAAAATTGATCCATTCATTAATAAATTAAATAATTTTAAAAATAAAAATTATTAAAATAAATTAATTCGAAAAGTTAAAAACTAAACTAAAAAATTGAATAATTCAAAATTTTTACTATACAATTTTTCAAATGAATATAATTTTTAAATCTTTTTTTATAGATGCTTTGGATTCTGTGGATGACGGAAAGATTTGCGACTTCAGCTTCAATTGGAGCTTTCAACAAACTTCCAATTTGAGCAACGAACCGAAATGCACGGTCCTACGAAGTGACTCTTATCTCGCATCGAGACATTGGCTCTTGCCAATATTTGCAACCTTACGCAAGCTGATCACTTAATCAAGCATTAAGGAGATCGGTCTCGCCCATAGAAAGATTAGCGGATTGGTGTCTTATGAGTTGGAGCTCCCTTGATATGGTTTTATAACCTTGTGTCAGTTAGTGCCCGTTTGTCTTTGGTTGAGCTTTTAGAGGGTATAAAAGTATTTTTTTTCTACCGCAGAAGCTATTTTAAAGAAAAAATAACGTAAATTTCAAAAGCACTTTTGAAGTAGAAATAGTTTTTTTAAAAACTTAAATATAACTTTTTCAAAAGTTAAAATTTGAAGCTTTTCATAAAAGCCCAAAATTTTAGCTTTTTCGAGAAGCTGATTTTCCGTCACTTACGTAAAGAAAAGTCCCAAATACATTTGTTCTGTTTCTTCTATTCATCAGTTACCACGCTTCTGTTCAATCACTCTCATCTTCTCACGTAGGTTAAAATCTAACAAATGTGTTGTACTGACTCTGTATAAATGTGTGGATAAAATCTAATAGAATATAATAGAAATTAGTTAATCGGAACAGAAGATCTGATCTCATATTTTATGCTATTAAAAAACCAGACATGAGAAAAAAGGAATGGCAAATGTTAAATTTTTAATGATTAAAAAATTTGCACGTTTACTTCTATAACAAAATAGTTATCTTTTAATTATAAAAGTGAATAAAATGAATTTTATAACATTGTTTTTATTTAAATATTTATTTTTAATTATATAAATATTTTTTAATTACTTGATAAGTATATAGATAAAAACAACTTATGGCATATTAAAAAATGTCTCACTTTTTTAAACTTTAATTGAGTGACTGATATTTTAAAACTTTAACGGTTCAATTTAAAAGATTATTTTTGATGACGTATTATGTCTACTTAAACTTGAAAATCATACTAAAGTTTGGTTCGACTCGACTCAGTCGTGCTCAAACTCAATGAGCCAGGCTCAATTTGACAATGTCTTAGACTTTATTTTTTTAAAAAAAATTAGGCTTGGATTAAGCTTGAGCTTAAATTGTCAAGGTTTGGCCCGACTCGAAACTTTTTTTTTTGTTTTGACAAACGAAACTTGATAGCTATAAGGTAAATAATATTTTTTTGCAAAAAACAACATTATCTTTCATTTTTATTTAAAAATAAAAAATTAGGCTGTGTTGGTCCAAGCCGAACCTCAAGCTGCCCGAGCCTGCTCAGTCTCGAATTCGACCTCATGTTTGGACTACCCGATCTGGCCTGACCCGAGGCTTGATAGCTATAAGGAAAATGATATCTTTATTTAAAAAGTAAAAATAGGCTGGGTCAGGTCGATTGAGCTTTAGGCTACTAGAGCCCACTCGAGCTCAACTTTTTTAGCCCTATCAGGCCTAGAGTCGAGCTCAAACTCGAGTATAACCTATCAGGTCAGGCTTGATATGTCTACCCATCGGTCAGCCCATTCCCATCTCTGGCCTTATCTTATCAGATAAAGAAGTTCATTCTAAAAAAGGGCGGTGGCCGACTGAGCCTTTGTCATCCCTAATTGCGATCCAAACCCAATCAGTCTAAGAATTTAAAAAAAAAAAATCAAAAACAACAACTGAAATAAGACTCCCGCGTTTGAGATTGGGGCGGGGACGATACAATACTCAGTACGATTCGATACATCCAGCACCCCACTGGGATCTGTAGGCATAAAGCATCACTCACAGTCGAAGTCACCTCCAATTC